>PVIH01025661.1:0-20247 GCA_004025045.1 Sigmodon hispidus
AGGAGTGATACAATCTGCAGCTCAGTGTCTGTCAGCAGTGTCCCCCATGATATTGCTTCTGAATCCTACAGAGCAAAAGGAGAGGATACATAGGGGCAAAGGAATGCCGTGATAAGAGCCAAACATTCATTCTACCCTCCAGTATGTGGAACCCATATGACCTTAATACTTCTTGGCAGTGGTTTCATATAGAACACTGTAGTCCTAGCAAAAGTTGCCAAGGAGTCTTGGCAGAATGAGGTGAATGCCATATAGAAACCCAGAGGGCAAAGTATCTGGATTTCATGGAGCAACCACCATGGGCCCTCAGAATTAATTGGGAAAGGGAAAACTTTTAAAATAATAACAGGAGTACTGCAGGAGCAATTACAGGTGAGGAGGAAGTGGGAGCCGTAAAGCACAGGTTAGAAATGGCCATAACTCATAGGACATAAATATGCACTCGGGCAACCACAAAGATTGGGACCAGATGACCTGAAAGAATTTAATGAAGCTGAAAATTCAGGCCAGTGATGTGAAGTGCAGATGGCTGCTGAATTGCCGGACTGAGAGTCATCCAAACTGTCTTCCAGTCATGCAAATGGTAACCTTGGTGATATACAAAGAAGTTTCTCCTATTCTATTTGAATATCACTGCCTACATTCTGATTAGAGATTCAAAGATCAGAGAGGATGCCAAAAAAAAAAACAACAGGGTAGAGAAACAGGCTTCACTTGGATTTTCTTGTGTCACAAATGGTGACTGATATAATATTAACTATGAGATATCTGACAGGTTATTGAGTACTCTAAGGAAACAGAAACATATGAGTATTCACTACTGTCAGATGAAGATGCCAGGTGAGGCCAGAGTATAGAAAAACAGAATTGGATTTTATGGTCCTACAATTTGGAACCAGAAAGACCCAACTAAAAATTATGGCACTACCCCTTACCAATCATGTCAGTATACTATAAATTAACCTCTCTGACTTTCAGTTTTTCTTTCTATAAAACTGGAATAATAATAAAAAAAAACACCCACAGTACTTAATAAAATTTCATTTACTTTTCCATTACATACTAAGATATATTACAAGCATTTGTCTCATTGTTCTTTTCCCAGGGGACTGGACAGTAGATTAAGTGAGCATGGTATATAATGGCAGACCTTGATGCACAGGATGCCTTTTACTTCACCTGAAGATGTATCCTTATATTCAATTTTTTTTTCATCTGATGTCCCAGGATTATCAAATTTCAGGTGAAGTCAGAAATCTGGAGTTTCTGGGAAGTCTCGTATCTAAAATTTTACAACAAATTCAAAAGTTTTTACAAATACTGTAATATTTATTTCTGTAACTCTGATACAATACTATGACCAAAGGCAACTTAAGGAGCAAAGGGTGTATTTGGGTCTAGAGTTTCAATGGCAAAGTCATGATGAAGAGGCAGACATTACTACAGACGACCAGGACCAGATCAGGAAGCTGAGAGATCACACCACAGAAAGCCAGAGAATGAACTGGAAGTGGTCAAGATTGTAAACTTTCAAATCCTGTCCCAAGCACGTGCTTCCTCCCCAGTGCTGTACTACATAAAGATGCAGTAACCTCCCCAAATAGCACCAACAACAGGAATCAAGGTGTTCAAATATATGTACCTATGTGAGACATTTTCCATTCAAACCACCATATTTATAAGGCAAATCCCAAACAAGCTGCATTCAGTCCACAGATGCTGGCTGTAGTTTGAGGGAGGATGTAATCACAAAAGTCCAGCTTCAAAATCTCCCCCAGAAACTGCCTCAAACCTTCTAAAACATTATTGACCCCTGTGGTGGTTTGAAAGAAAATGGTCTCCAAAGAGAGTGGCACTATTAGGAGGCATGGCCTTGTGGGAGGAAGTGTGTCACTGTGGGTGGGGGTGGGGAGGCTTTGAGGTCTCTTTTGCTCAAGCTTTCCTTGACTGACAGTTAGCTTCCTAATGCCTATAAGATGTAGCACTCTCAGCTACCAGCACCACATCTGCCTGTACAGTGCCACGCTCCCTTTCATGGTCATAATGGACTGAATCTCTGAAACTTAAAGTGAGTCACCCTCAATTAAATGTTTTTTTATGAGAGTTTCAGTGGTCATGGTGTCTCTTCATAGCAATAAAAACCTAACTGAGACAACTTCCTTTACATAGAAGGCTGTAAAAGGAGGGAGTGGTTTCTGTGGCTGCTCTTTAAAGAGACTCCAATCTACATTGAATCAAAGGGCCGAATGTTCCACCAGGAGTTACCACTAGTCCCTTGGGATGACACCTATCTTCTCATGTAGTCCCAAACTGGGACTCAGATTCTATAAGGCTGAATATCTTCCCACTTGACCTATGTATAAGATCTACCAACAGGTTCTCTTTCTAGCCTCTGGTTCTTTTTGTTAGGGCCCCTCTACTACCGTGACAACTGGATAATAGAAATAGCTTTCATGCAAAGTTGAAGGATTTTATTTACAATGCTTGTCAAGGGATTGATTCATTTTTGACATTATCTTTCAAGCTGTTCAAGTTCAAAAGAGAAACAAATTATCTTGGGAATCAGGTAGAGAAGAAATGTCACCAGAAACAGCTACAAACAAATGCAGACAGAGGTCCCTTGGGAGACACTGGCGGCAGAGGAAGTCAACACATTACAATAAGGTAATAGCCTTGATGGATTAAGAAGCTATCAAATTTACAGAGATAATGACGATAGTTAAATGAATCCTAGCTCAGTAAATAGAGATCACTCTTCTAAGAGTTTTATCTTCAAAAATCAGACAATTGAAAAATGAACTGTATTCAGCTTTGGATGTAGAGGAGAAGCACAAAGCCCACATACATTAAATGCCCACTGTAACCCATGGGATGGTTCCTTATATGTTTTCCCTAACTGTGGAGCATGGATAAGTTTTTCAGTATATCTCTGCAAAATGAAAACCATTTGTACTCTTTACAGTGATTATAAAAAATAAAACCGTGTGTGAAAGTCCTTAGTACTATGCCCAACACCTCATCATAATAATGATTCTCATAATAGCACTGGGATGTTATTTATATTGTATTTTATTTTATACTTCGCAATGAAAACTTATAAGGAAAAAAGATATAATGCATAACTTCTCCTGGAGAGACCTGAACAAATGTCTATTTATCCCCAAGTAAAGCACCAATAATAGGTCAAAAGGGAATTATTTTCCCCAAGTTTAGTTTGGTGAAACAATTAGTTTAATGGGGGGTCACATACAAGCAGTTGTACCACCAAAGAAGAGTCTCCTCTCACCTCAGCAATTGTTAATCATTTACATATTCTCAGGGAAGGAAGGGTGCTGCTTTCTCTCCTAAGTTCTCCAAACTTCTACATTGGGTTGATGAACCAAATCTTGTGAGACTCTCATGTGGGTAATTATGGCTGCTCTGATCTCAAGATGGCAACTGTCATGCCATCCCCCAAAGAGAGGTCCCCAGCAGTTTGCTTGTATAAATTGCCTAAGTGCTTCCAGTTAGCAAAGTCAAGGTACTTAAGATTCAAATGTGTTTTATTTACCCCCCATTTTATATTTTTTCTGGACTAATGATATTAGCAAGTTTTCTAACTGTATTTAATCAAAATTGAAAAAAGCCATGTTTATACATAACATAAATCCTCCTTCAGACCTTGACTTGTGGCTAATGCCATTGCCTCCCCCAACTCAACAACTTAATGTGACATCCAGGGCTGGACTTGCCTCTCTCAGTGTCCCCTTGTCCTGTATTTTGATTTTGAGATGTCTGTTTCTGGACAATTCATACCACACAGCTGTCATCTTGAAAAACATAAAACCCTGAATGTGACTACACCCCCACCTCCTTCTTATTCCATTCCTGAACTTTGCCCATTACTGTCTATTTTTTATTTGACCTATTGTTTTTTAACATCTGATTTGCCTTCTTTGCCTTGGCCTTATGAATGCTGTTCAACTTTGCTTCAAAAGTGTTCTTTTTTCCCCCTTCCACCAGTACACCCTGCTTTTGTTTGACCTGATTAAGATGACATTGACCTCAGTGAGACTGAGTAGAATCTGCTCCAGAACTATTGCAGATTGATAGGGATGGGAAGAGCCTCTATAGAGCGAGCAGAGATGCTCTTGAAACTATGCCAAAAAAAGGGGGGCGGGAATAAGATCTACAGCATGAGCAAGGCATCTGAAGCATGCTTTCTCCTTGAAGAAGTGAGCACTGTTTCTAAGTTACCCCATACTTTGAGATCTAAACCACACATTTTCAGCTGTAAGAGTTCATTACTTATTAGCAACTTCCTTTCAAAAATGCAAGTATCGAAGATGAGATATAGTGTTATGACAGTTTCAACGTGATTTCAAAAACATCACAGAGTGGTAAGTGTACAAACTTCAAACAGGACAGAATGATTATCCTAATGAATGTTATTTAGGGACTGAGGAGATGGCTCAGTTGGTGAAAATCTTTATTTGCAAGCTTGAAGACATGAGTTTGATTCTTAGATACCATGTACAAAAAAAGCCTGAGATGGTGGTACACTTTTTGCTAGTGCTGAAGAGGACAGACACATGCATTCTACAGTCTCACTGGCAAGTCAACCTAGCCACTTGATGACAGCCTGTCTCCCAAACAGAATGGTACCTTAAGACTCCTCAAAGCTGTCCTCTTGCCTCTACCTGCATGTGTAGCCTACAGACACATGAACAGCTTTACAAACACATGTACATACACATCCTATGACACAAGGATGTGTTTATGCTTTACTTGGTAAAATTTACATCTTATTTTGGACAAGATTTAAAACAAAAATATCATCTGATAATGAGCGAAATCAGTGTAGTAGTTTGTCAACTGTTCACAAAATGGTAGGCAAAACCTTGCATTAAACTCAGGGACTTAAGGCTTTAGTAAACCACAGTAATGCCTAGAGATCTCTCTCTTTGTGAAAGGCTGTATATTAAATGTTCTGTAATATGTATACATATATATATATATTATTTTCAAGATAGGGTTTCTGTAGCCTGGCTATCCTAGAACTCACTCTGTAAAGCGGGCTAGCCTCAAACTCAAAGATCTATCTGCCTCTGCCTTCCAAATTTTGGGAGTGTGAACTGAAGAGGTATGCCACCAATACCTGGTTAAGATGTTTCTGTTTTGTTTTGTTTTGTTGTTTTATTGTTGTTGTTGTAAAGGTCTGAGTCCTTAACCAAGCCTGAAGTCTTGAAGAAAGATTCTTTAAAGCATTATCATTCAATGTGGCAACTGAATGATAGTAATTTAATAACTATTATATCAGTTATTGAAGTCTTACTAAGTGTTGGGCACTACTATCATCCTGGCAACTGTTTTGTGAGACACTTATCACCATATGCAGTGATTTGAATGGAAATGACATTCATCATCGGCTTATATTTTTTGACTCCCAGTTTGGGGAACTGTTTGGAAAGGATTAGAAAATGTGGCCTTGTTAGAGGATGTATGTAACTGGCTACATGTTTTAAGGTTTCAAAAGACTGCATCGTGCTCTCTACTTCCTTTGAAAGAGGAGCTCCCAGCTCTTTCTGAGGCCATGCCTTCTTCCTGCCATCACTGATTCTGGACTTTCAAGCCCAATGTAGCAATTTCTTTTATAAGTTGCCTGGGTTGTGGTGTTTCATCACATCAATAAAAAAGTAAGGGATTCATCATGTATGTCTCCTTTAAAAATGTAGGAAACTGAGGCACAGAAAGCTTAAGTAATATGCCCCAAATCAGTCACCTAGCAAGTAACAGAGGGTGTACACATACCTAGGAATCCATGGCTTATAAATTAATCAGAAAATCAAACAAGAAAGTGCAAGGTAAGCCAAGGTACAGAAGAGTAAACCAAGACAGATGTGAAGGTTACAAAATAGCCAATATTGGTGCTGTGTCAAGTCTGGATACCCCTTTTTCAAACCATTGACCTCAAGTTTCTCTCTAAGCCAATGGAAATATCTCTGCCTTTGGATGGTAGCCTAGATATGCTGGCAATTTGCACATTATAGCTCTTGGGTGTGTTGATGGGAGTTGGAGCATAAATGCCTCCTCTCTCTTGTTATTCAGGTTAAGACATGTGTTTTCTAGCTTTGCCCTTAGGTATTAAGCTCAGTGACAGCTGGCTTGGTAATACCTCTTATATAGGCCACCGCCTTGCATTGTATCATTTTCTTGTTCCATACTGGTCTTGTACATTCTATATTGAAACCTCTTAAATTTAAATGTTTGTCTCAGGGTTTGATCTTAGTAAAATGAAAAGTAGGAGGCTGAAAAGACATAACAAGGTCATTGTAACCCTAAGTTTGCCATGTACCCACAGACAGATGCTATTTACCACCTGTGCACATGGACTCAAGAGAATATATATAACTTTAGGTGTGGTTATGCAAAAGCTGTAAAATGGAGAAACAGGAATTGAGAGTACTTGGCATAATCCTTAGTGAAACTTCACCTCATTTGTTTCTTCACAGTATAATCAGTTACAATATCTAGTTGTTTAATGGAAAAAAGGAAAATATTACTTTCTCCAAGATATTACTCTGGATCTCAGTTGTTATTAGACTCTATAAGCCCTGAACATGTGCAGTCTTTAAAGCATTCCACACATGATCACTCTATGACCTTCTTCTGATGGCGCTTGACCAATAAGGACCAATATAAAAGAAATGCTACTCCACTGAGCATGACTATTGACTTCAACCACCAGATGCATATATGACTTTACCTAACAAAGACTTTACCTCAAGACCTAATCTATATCAAAATAATGGATAACCAAGTAGCTCCACCCAAGAAGCATTTCTCAGTTAATGCTTCTTCACCATAAAACACAGCTCAAACCTCCCCTAGCAGGGTCTTCACTGCTAGGTTGAGGTGGAAGTTGAGGTCTCTGCTTCTCCACATGAATACTTACTTTTACTTCCTCTTCTAAAGAAAAGCAAAAATATGTTTGCTTATTATGCCGCTGTATCTCTCAGTAAAATCTAAGAAGAGGCTTCATCCAACAACTGATGGAAACAGATGCAGACTCACAGCCAAATATTTTGGGGAATCCTGCAGAAGAGGAGGAGCCAGAGGGGTCAAGAGCACTACAAGAAAACTCACAGAATCAACTAACCTAGGCTCTCAGAGGCTCCCAGAGACTCAACCCACAACCAGGGAGCCTGCATGGGACTGACCTAGGTACTCTGCATATGTGTTACAGTTATGCGACTTCATCCTCTATGAGATTAATATCAGTGGGACCAGAAGCTGTCTAAGACTCCTTTACTGGTTTTGGGGACTCTAGTCCTCATATTCAACTGCCTTGTCCAGCCTTAATATATTAGCAGGTGCTTAGTCTTACTGCAAGCTGACATGCCACATACTGTTAGTATCCATGAGAAACTTGCCCTTTTCTAAACAGAAATGGAAAGAGAATAGATTTAGGTGGAGGTGGAAACTGGCTGGGATGTAAAATAAAAAAAAAATACATTTATTTAAAAAACTGAACAAAAAAGTTATCTGACCTCCTTGGCCAAATTCCCATACAACATCAATGCAGAGAGTCCCTAAGAGATCATTCTTCTTTTTCATCCCCATAATGATCCATCTGAGACCTAGCATGGGAAATGACTGTGGTCTCTTGGATAACTCAGGGTCTTGGTGCCTCAATAGTAATAGTCTTATTTGCTGAGGCATACTGAAGAGAGGACAGGAATAATCTTTGCACTGACTTCATGATAGTTAATAAATGCATAAAAATTAGAAATCTGAAAAACTCACTCTGGCATCCATCTTTCCTGAATATCAGCATGTGTTAACCAACCCAAGGCCCCCGAGGTTAGAAATAGGGAACTCTTCTGTAGTTGTTTTTCTTCTTTTCATTTATTTTAATAGCAACCACAGTTTCCTCTACCTCCTCTCTTTCCATTCCTCACCCTCACTTCACCTCTCATCTATCCACCCTATCCACTCTTCCCCTGGTCAGAAAGAGGAAAGCCTCCCATGGGAGTCAACAAAGTATGTCAAATTACCTTGAGGCAGGACCAAGCTCCTCCTGCTGCATCAAGTCAGAGCAAGACAATTATGCATGAGGAATAAGTTTAAAAAAAGCCAGCTCATGCACCAGGGAAAGGTCCTGATTCTATTGCTAGAGGCCCCACAAACAGACCGAGCTATAAAAACTATCATCCACATGCAGAGAGCCTAAGTCAGTCTCATGCAGGCTCCCTCACTGTGGGTTCAAAGGTCGTGAGATCCCATTATTTCAGGTCAGTTGTTTCTATGGGCTTTTCCATTATGATCTTGACACCTCTTTCTTAGACTGGACTCCTAGAGCTCCGCCAGTGATTAGCTGCGGATCTCTGATTCTGCTTCCATCAGTTACTGGATGAAGGTTCTTTGATGACAATTAGGATACCCACCAATCTGCTTTCAGGAGAAGGGCAGTTCAGGCACCCTCTCCACTATTGCTAGGAGTCTTAGCTGGATCATCCTTGTGGATTCCTGAGAGTTTCCTTGGCACCAGGTTTCTCCCTAACCCCATAATGGCCTTGTCTATCAAGATACCCTTTTTATTATTTTCCCATTCTGTCTTGTCCCCAAGTTGACCAACTGAATCCCTCATGTTTCTCTTCCCCCAACCCCTCCCCTGCATCCTTCACCCCAATTTTATCAAAGAATTTCTATCTATTTCCCCTTTCCAGAGTGATCCATGTGGTCCTCTTAAGGTCCTCTTTGTTAACTGGCTTCTCTATGAATTGTAGCCTGGTTATCCTTTGCTTTACATCTAATATCCACTTACAAGTTCATACATACTATGTTTGTCTTTTCACATGTGGGTTACCTCACTTGGTATAGTTTTTTTTTCCTAGGTCCACCCATTTGCCTGCAAACTTCATGGTGTCATTTTTTTTAACCACTGAATAATACTCCATTGTATAAATGTACCTCATTTTATTTATTCATTCTTTGATTGAGGGGCATCTAGGTTATTTCCAGATTCTGGCTATTAAAAATAATGCTGCTATGAACATAGTTGAGCAAATGTCCTTATGTTATGATTGTATATCCTTTAGGTATATACCAGAGATTGGTATAGCTAGGTTTTAAGGTAGATTAATTCATAATTTTGTGGGAGGCCACCATACTGATTTCCATAGTGACTGTGTAAATCTGCACTTCGACCAGCAGTAGTGTTCCCATACTCCACACTTGCTTCTCTTTGTAGATTAATGTTGATAATTCTGTTGAATGTTTAAAATGTTTTTGTTTAAAGTTAACTCTTAGGGTGGAGGGTGAAGAGAGGCAGAAAGCTAAGGATAAGTGAAAAATACTTTAAAAGTAGGCTCGATCACCTATTTTCTAATATTTATCTGTATACTTCCCCCAACCAGGAATTGGGTATGAGAATAGCCTCAGTCTCTGATATTTCATATTTTAAGTTTCTGTATTTCCCTCAGATTACAGTAAATACTTTAGGATTATAAATTTGACTCCTGGTATCAAAAATCTAATCAAAATATTTTTTGTAACAGTTTTCTTTGAAATTATCCTATTCATCTCTTCAACTACTTCTTTCAGGCTCCCATGTGTGAAGTATTAAAATAATGTCTTTATTGGCTGCTCTAATTAGGTTTTCCTCTAGTCAATGATTTTTATAGTATAGAGTTAGTTTCCTGAGAGACCATTTTCTTTTTTTCTCAGCTACCAATACTGAATATCTAAAATTCATGATCCAGTGATGACAGGAACAGTGACACATATTTGTAATTCTCTAACTATAGAGGTAGCAGAGGAAGGATCCAGAGTTCACGGATAGGTCCAGTTAGAAAGTGAGGCTTTGTCACCCACAAACAAGTAAAAGTAACAGACAAATAGATAAATAAGATTCCTTTGATCTAAGAATGTAAGTCAGTCATCAAGTGCATTCTTTGCATGCACAAGGCCCTGGGTTTGAGCCCCAACAGTGTAATAAAGAAGTAGTACAAACTCTTCATTTCACTTCTAGGAGGCAATGATAGAAAAAAATACACAGGCACATATGCATATAAATACATAATACATCATTGTTTGTAAGGATAAAACAACACAGTATTCGGCAAGAGTGCATTATATAATGGCACTGAATGAAATAATAAGTATCTAGGAAGACATCTATGCTAAACTAAGTTAAAGAGAAAAAACAAACTGCAAGTATATTTGCATGGTGTGATTCTCTTTTGCCTGAAAAGTAGATTGTGTATCAATAGATATTTTGCATTGTAAGCACAAGAAAATTCTAGAAAGATACTTGTGAACCTGTTAACAGTATGTGGTGGTATAATTTCTGGATATTAACTTGCATTTGTACTCTCTGTGAATCCTTCTTTGTTCTGTTGTAGACAAATGATCAGTCTTTCGTATAGTCCCTCACCATGATGGAGAGTCTTGTATGGGCCCAGAGGCCAAAGTTGCCTATAAAACACTTCTAACTACAGTCCTGAATTCCATAAAACCTAAACCTGATGAGGACATGATACTCAACATCTTGGAGTTCCTGGTGAGAGGAGGCATAGTGTAAAATTAGGCTAGAGTTCTGAAGCACTATTCACCAAGGGAAGACTTCAGCTAAGTTGGCCGTAGGAACCTCACTGGTCACATTTCTAGCAAGAAGTCAAAAATAGAATAAACTCTGTCATGTCATCTGAGGACATGGACATCTCAACAGTAAATACTATAGACAAGTCCAATGGCTAAGAAAATATGATTTGGACAACACAATAATGAAAACCTCAGGCTCTCTTCCATCCCTAGGGGTGATAATTTGACTGAGACCTAATTTCTAATCATGTGATAGGATGAAGAAAGTAGCTACAGGTTCAAAATTGAACTTAATTGTGTGTAAAAATTATGCATCTGAGTTTGGGAATAAGATTACTATTTATAAGTCAATATTTGCAGGGTGAACCACACTGTCAGGTGTAATAGTTATTTTTCTGTTCTGTGATAAAGACATCATAACTAAGACTGCATTGGGATAATATTCTTTTACACTGTCAAGATTTGTCACTTGTATTAGTTTAATATAAACTTACTGGCCAGTAGGAAGTCAGGAAGTAGAGGCGGAGCAAACAAACAAGGAGGATTCTGGGAAGAATAGAAGCAGATACCAACCATGCAAGAAGGAAGCATGATGAGAAGGCAGCATTAAGAAAAGTACCAAACCGAATGACTGAACATAGATAAGAATTATGGGTTAATTTAAATGTAAGAGCTAGATAGTAATATGCTTGAACTGCTAGCCTAGCATTTACTATAATATTAAGCCTCCAAATAATTATTTTATAAGTGACTGTGGGACCTTGGGTGAGAAAGATTTGTATGGACTTCCAGCTGGGCAGGACAGAGAAACTTCCAACTACACAAGACAACTTATAAAAGGAAGGATTTCTTTGGACGTACAAATCCAAAAGGATAATTTTGGATAAGGTATAATTTTGGTAAGGCATGTCTAGAGAATATCATAGCCAGAGCAAGAAGTTGAGTGATCACATCTCCAACTTACAAATAAGAATCAGAGAGAACAAACTGAAAGTAACACAAGGTCATGATATACTTCATATGTCAGACTTCTGAAAGTATGCCAGTGGCATACTTCCTCTGGCAAAGCTGTATCACCAAAACTTTCTCAAACAGCACTGAGGACCAAAGGTTTAAAGACATGAGCCTTTTAAAGACATTATCACTCAAACCCACAGCCAGGTCAGTTATGCTATCTGAGCCTCCATCTCTGCATTGCTTCCAACACATCAGGGTTGAGCAACATGGGCATCAGCACTCTGCCCACTAACCAGACTGACCTTAACATGCAGGTCTCACAGGGTTCTATCTACAAAGGAGTCTATAAATGCCACGTCTTCATGTCCTCCAGGTAACTGTAGCCCTGGGACCATCCTGAAAATCATCAATGTGTCAGGGAAGTATGTCCCATTGGAAGTTAATGAGGTTATATATCCATTCTGTCCATAAAAAAGCTACAGGCCCTTTTACCAACCCTACAAGTGACAGAGGATTGACCTCTAAAATACATAGAGAACTCAAGAAACTAGATCCCCAAACCCTAAATAACCCAATTAAAAATGTGGTTCAGATCTAAAAAGGGAATTCTCAGCAGAAGAATTACAAATGGCTGAAAAAATGCTCAACATTTTTAGCCACCAGAGAAATGCAAATCAAAACAACTTTGAGATACCACCTTATACCTGTCAGAATGGCTAAGATCAAAAACACAGCCTATGCTGGAGAGGATACAGAGCAAGGAGAACACTCTTCCATTGTTGGTGGGAATGTAAACTTGTTTAGCCACTCTGGAATGCAGTATGGTGGTTTCTCAGAAAATTGGGAATTAATCTCCCCAAGGATCCAACAAAACCACTATTGCACATATACCCTAAAGATGCAAATTCACACCCTAAAAGCATGAGCTCAACTATGCTAGTTCATAGCAGCATTATTTAAAATAGCAAGAACAATCTAGATGCCCCTCAACTGAGAAATGGATTAACAAACTGCGGTACACCTACAATTGTACATTGGTAGAACTAACCAGCAGTAAGAAAAAATGATATACTAAAATTTGCTGGCAAATGGATGGATTTGAATAATATCCTCCTGAGCAAGGTCTCACAAACCCAGAAGGATAAGCAGGGGATATATTCACTCATTAGTGGACTTTAAGAAAAGGCATTCTTATTTCATTGAAAGATGATATGTGAATAAAGTGATTTCAAGCATAAAAAAATGGACATCTGAGCTCATTCTGTAGTGAGTACAGAGAAGGAAAATAGGCATCTGGAACTTTTAAGACAGATGCCATTAAAAGAGCTATAAAATGGGGTGGAAGCAATAAGGCAAATTAATGAGGATGATGCTGTCACTGGTAGAAGACTAACATCAAAAACCTTCATTTGAAGATAACGGTGAAGTTTTAGATTCATTTTGTATCCACTATTATATATGAATGCCTCGGTCCCAAATGACCTTAAAAGCTCACCAAAATAAAACTCCACTAACACATATGAAAACATGACCATCATGAGGATCTATAAAGAATGCTAAAATACCATAAGAGTAATGGGAAAATGGTATACCTGTGCGTATGAACCCAACATGGCACTCATTTATACTTCAGAGCTTTCAGACTCCATCTGCAAGTTGCAAACAGGTTGTGATAATATTATATTCCCTCTAGAAATACATGTTGAGAATTAGAAGCCAAAAGCTGGGGTGGTCTCTTTTCAAGTGTGCCTTCAGAAATATGAACATCTTTTAAATCTGCTGTAAATGTGTTAATTAAAACGTATGACATGAAGATTCCTCTGGTTTTCAAAAGAGTTTAGATCGGAAGCAGATTTCTAGGGACCATCAACAGCCAAGAGAAAAGCATGGAGGTGATGATGTCACTGTGGGCTTTATTTTTGCCTCTCTTAGGTATTCTGAGTTTTACAAATTTTTTTCAATATCTCTTTTATTGGCTTTTGCTTGCTTGGCCATCTCCTAAGCCATAACATTTTGTTTTCTCATTTTCTCAGTTATTTTAAAATCACATCTTTAAGAATGTCACAATCTAAATATACCTTTTCTTTCACAAAAAAAAAGAAAAAGAAAAAGCTATAGACCAAGAGGTGGTCTTCATTCATTTGACTCCAGGCACCAAGGAGGAGATCTGGTCTCTTAGCATGCTTTCAGTTTCTAATGATATCTAAAACTTAATCTTCTGGGCTTAGGGAAGATTTCACAGGGAGAAAAAAACAATGTCACACTGGAGGTGACACTTGACCTTATAAAATGGCACTTTAAGGGGCATAGCGCCTTGAAATAAGTCCAGAAGAAAGAGAAGGAGCAAGCATGCAGAGCTCCTGGCCTCCAGCACAACATCAGACAAGCACTAAAGGCATTGAGAAGAAAAGCCAAGGACTCCAATTTGTTACAAGTGATGAGGTTCAAAGAAAAAAAAATTCCTTACATGGTATAGTTTTTAAGGAGCAGAGTGATGCATACCCTTGGGGAGGTGATTTTCTTTTGTTATTTTTTTTTTGCTACCCCTTAATAGTGTTTATCAAATTGCACAACTTTTAGCATCCATTTGCTTATCCCACCCTCTTAGCCTAATGGTGACCTCTCCAGAGGGACAGGCTCTTCTGTAAACAGACACTGAGATGTGGATTTGGCTTATTCATTTAAACATTCCTAGAAAGAGTCAAGTGTTTAGTGGCTCACTTGACAGAAATGCTCACCTATGTGCTCTTTCAGAAAACAACCCTTCTCACTCCCCTATACAGTGTTACTTTGTCCTCATGCTCATTTATCTTTCAATGTCTCTAAGATTAGTAAAATACCTATTTTGTTACTTTCATTTATTATGTATGTGTTATACCAAAATGCGTTTACATGCAAGCATGTGCCTGCAGAGGCCAAAGGACAAGAGAGCCATTAAAAGGGCAGTTACAGGTGGCTGTGAGCCTCCTAGTGTGGCTGCTGGAAACTAGATATAGGTCTTCTGAAAGAGCAGAATGTATTCTTGACAACTAAGCTATCTATCTAATCCTTTATGAAATTCTCATTAGAGTTCTTTAGTAAGCATGGACTTAGCAAAAGAAAATGTTCCTAGAAGAAAGAGCAGAGGAAATGGTCATGCCCAGAAATAGCTACACGCAATCAGAATTATTTAGAATTTCTGTCTCGTATGTGTGTGTGTTTGGGGGGGCTACATAGAAGAGAAAAGAATGGACTTCTATTCATGGGTCCTGGTGTCTAATAGATCCAATCTTGTACCAACTGCTCTCCAACACAACTTCCCAGATATTAGCATAGAATCGATATTCCACTCTAATGAACAAGCACAAGTTCTGGTCCTTGACAAACCGCTGCTCCTTCTTTATGGCATCATTATTCTACTAACCTTACCCTACTTACGTCTGTATGAAGTATACTCCACTACTAGCTAGTATATCTTTAAATGCAGATGTTACATACATTTGTCTGTGGTAGGATTCTCCAGAGAAGTAATATAATTCTGTGTGAGTAGGTGTTTGCAGAGAGTATGGGAAGAAAGAGAGGGAGAGAGAAAGAAAAGGAAGAGTGCTGATTAGCCCATATGTATTTATTGGAGCTAGCAAGTTCAAGCCTGTACAGCAAGCTGGCAAGCTGGAAATTCCCACAACAGTTGATGTTGAAGTTATTGTTGAGTCTAAAATCTACAGAACACACAGGACAACCATGGAAGAAACTTAGGCAACTGAACACAATCTAGGGTCATTTGGGATGAAGAAATCTCAACTGAGAATATGCTTCCATTCAAATGGCCTATAGACAAGCCTGAAGGTAGCTGCTCAATTAATAATTGATGTGGGAGGGCCCAGGAGTGCTCCTGGGAAGGTGGTCCTGAGTTGTATAAAAAAGTATAGTGAGGGGCAGGAGAGATGGCTCAGAGGATAAGGTTAAGAGACTGTTCTTCCAGAGGTCCTGAGTTCAATTCCCACCAACCACATGGTGGCTCACAATCATCTATAATAATGTCTGGTGCCCTCTTCTGTATACTGTACACATAATAAGTAAATAGATTTTTTTTTTTAAAAAAAGTATAGTGAGCAAATCATGAGAAGCAAATCATAAATCTATATTCCTCCCTTGCCTTTGTTTCAGTTTCTGCCTCAAGATTTCTGCCTTAAGTTCCTTCTTAGCATTTCCTCAATGGTGGACTAGGATTGTAAACCAAATAAACCTTTCCAAGTTGACCAAGTTAGTTTTGTTCATGTGTTTTATCACAGTAATAGAAACCTAACTAAGACATGTGGTAGGGACAAAAAGGAAATAGAAGATGGTAATTATGGGGGGAGTGACCAGGGTACATAAAGAACATGTATGAAATCATGAAAAAAATTATTTTACTACTTATAATAAATATGTAAATAAGAATTCTTAAAGTGGCATTAGAATGACACAACTCTATACTAATCATAACATCAACTATCATAAAGCACGAGGGGAAATAAATTGTTTAGAGTTCTGACCTAACTCAAATTTTTGAAGTTCTAGATATAAGTCACAGATATAAGTCATTCTAACCACAATAAATAATCAAACATTCAGTAGACCACCATCTTCACTCTCTAAACCTTGCCTCATAAAATAGGCAAATAGATACAGACACATGTGTGCACCTCCCTCAATACACACACACATACACACACACACACACACACACACACACACAGTGGGGGGGATATCAGTCTTTGCCTGAATTAGCAGAAGTGTATGATCAGTCATTCTGAAGTCAGGATTAATGTATTTCTATTTTAAAATCTCCCTTTATCCAGGTCCTGAGAATCTGAGTCCAAAAAAGGATATGAGAAGTAGAAATCAAATCAGCAACTTATTACCTCACAATATACTTCTGCTAACCTCTGTGGTTAACCACACTAGATAACAACACTTTAACCCTGGTCCCTCCTGCAGTTGACTGACTGCATACACAGTTTCCCTTACACAGTTTATCTGGTGGCGGGGTGATTTAAATGCCTCTTGGCTCTTCTTGGTCTTTTCCTGAAACTTGTCATCTCAAGGAAGGATGCTATATATAATATTTGAATATTTAATATAAAACACATACAAGTAGTAATTCATCTGCCTGTATCATGTTTCTGGAAGTATATTTATAATTTTAAGCTGTTCCAACAATTACACATTTTGCCAAATTCCAGTCATTAAGAGAGTTGTTTAAACATCTGTTGACTACAGATGTTAAATAGTGTGAAATATTCTTTTGGAGATGCCAAAACACAATTAAAATCATAATATTTTTCCTAGTAACACATTACATACTACATCAGTAAAAATTCAGAAAAATAAAACTCAATGAATAATGGATAATAATGGCTCCCTAAACTAATTAGCTGTGCCTCATGGTAGTTAACGTTTAATAAAGCAGTGTTAACTCATCAGTGTCAATTTTTCCCAACCCTTAAGAGAGACATTTCTTTTTCTTTCACAAGCTGGTCCTTGGTCAAGTTGATTAAAATAAAAAATGCTGCATTTTGTTTTGTTCTTACATTCATATAATTGAGTAGTGTGGTTGCTTTAATATGACTAGACCATCAAAGCACAAGATATCAATGTTAAAATACTAAACTGTCTGATTTCTTGGATACTAACATGGAGGTGTGTGGTTTTATACTTGGGCTCAGGATTATCGGAAAGGTGTATGGGACATAGCTTTGACATGTCTCAACTTGGTCTCGATGAGCACCACTCCAAAACGTGCAAGAAATATCTGCAACATAAGCACAGAAGATTTCTGTCCTGTGTTCCTCATGTTTGAAGTTGTCTTGTTTTGATTGCTGGCTGGGGAGGTAGAACTAATAGTGTAATTTCCAGACATGAGAAAGAGCTGCCTCCTGACTGTAAAATAGTTCTCTCTTCTGGATGAAACTCTACTTGAGGATTTTTCTTTAGAACATAGAAATCACTATACTATTTCTACATGGAACAGTAAAATCTCTTATAGTCAGTGTCTCTTTTTACTCTTTGCCCTTTTCAATCATGAGTCAATTATTCTGCTTCCTCAAAGTACAAGCCATAAAAGATTAGTCCTACATATGCAAATAGTTTAATCATATCAATTTGTTGACTAAACCAGTTCAAAACTTTGATTTAAAATTTAAAGATTTATTTTATTATATGCATATGTATGTGTGCCAAATGCATGTATGTGCCCCACATGTGTGTAGGTGCTTATGGAAGCTTAAAGAGGACATTAGATCCCCTGGAAATGAAGCTACAGGCAGTTATGAGCTTCCTGGTGTGAACTGGCAAGTACTCTTAACAGCTGAGCCATATCTCCTGCTCCCTAGTCAAACTTTTTTTTTAATCAAATTGATTCATCTATTTTTAACATGGATTATTGATTAGGTATTGGTCATGTGCCAAGCCCTACACTAGTTGACAAAGATGAAAAAGTCAAAAGTCCATCATTCTCTTACTTGAATGAAGATATAGGCATCATCCCAGATAACTGACATACAGCGTGACAGGCACTCATTATATGCATAACCACAACCAATCTTTCCTGGCAGTTGTGTTGATGTATATGTTCTTCAAAAAATGTAATAAAAGAATATTAGACTATAAGTGGGTTTTCCTTTGTTTTTATTATTGGTCAATTTATGTGCCAAGTGCTTGATTGGGAAGAGGATGGCTATTTAAAAAGAGGACTAGAAATAGCAAAAGAAAATACACATCCCAGTCATCAAAGAGTTTACATGTTCATTGGAAAAAATAGATGAAGATGTCAGACATCAAGACAACCTACAAATTTATAAGATATATGCATCAAATTGTGTGGCTACACTGTGATCTGTGTTGGGAAGAGCAAAAGAGTGATATAAAGTGAAACATTCTGGAAGGTTCTCCCTTAGGAGAAAGAAAGGTAAAACTCTTGGAAAGGTGAGTCTGACTTTCATCAGTAAAAGCAAAGAGCATGAATGCCCTAAATGGTAGAGACAACAGGGATGTCCAGAAATGGTAATAGTGGCTTGTTAGGAGAGAACGTTGGGCTATGCAGTAGGAGAGAAGCCAGTTTAAAGATATATATTGGGCAATGTCTTCTACTCACCAATTATTAAGAGCCATTCACTGATCTACATACTACAAACATAGGAATTAATAAATTCCTGCTGTCTGGCTATTTTTGTCAACTTGACGTAAGTTGCCATCATCTGGAAAAGAAAATTTCAGTTGAGATATACCTCTATCACATTGACCTATAGACAAGTCTTTTGGGTCAATTTCTTGATTAATGATTGATGTGGAAGAGCCATGCCATCTCTGGGCAAGAGCTCCTAGGGTATATTAAAAAAGCAAACCAAGAAAGCCATAGTGAATAATCCAGTAAGTACCATTCCTCCATGGTCTCTACTACAGTTGCTGCCTCCAGGGTCCTGCCTTCACTTCCTACACAACTTCACATGATCTTGGACTATTAACTGTGAGCTGAAATAAACCCTTCCCACCACCATCTTGATTTTGGTCATGCTGTTTTATCACAATAGAAATAACTAGGACAGCCACCGATCTTGAAGCATATCATTTATCCCTAAATTGAAACTTAACAAGAGAGAATTGTTCTTCTGAGTATCAGTGTGTTAAAGCCTATGCTTCATTTGCATTCACCCTACAATACTGTCTACCAAAGAAATGTATTTGGTTTTGTCAGTAACAATAACTAATAAAGACAGCAGTAATGGGTAACGTTCATGCCTTGCACCGGTACACTCTACTGAGCACTTCTGCAAACCTTTTTCAGTTAACATTTAGTGTTTGACTATACCAGGCTCTATTTGTATTATTTACAAAGATTACATAGGAGAATATTCACAGTAGGTGTTTGAAGCATGTGTTATTGTCATGCCCATCATCTCCAAGAGAAAACCAAGACTCTTCAGGATTAAGTGTGCTCCCCAAGCTCTCCCTTATGTCTGTGGAGAGGTTTAGAGCATGGTATAAACCACCTTCTATGTATCACATGGCTATTGCGGTAAAAACCTGCCCTGAGATATGTTTTAAATGGGGTTTATTTGGTGAAAATTGCTTACAAAACAGAGCCGGTTTTAAGAGAAGATGACAGGATGAGGTTGCAGTGTGCCGGAGCCTTTCTAAGGAAGATTCTTCATCCCCACGCCGTACGTCCGAACTCCCGGGCAGCTGGGGCGAACTGCGCACACGGTCGGGGAACTCTCGCGAGAGAATGACGACTTCCTGACCTGGTCCTCTCCCTCGAAGGTCTACTTTTCAGTTAATCACGGAATCACGGAATCCTTTTCAGTTAATCACGCCCCACTCGTCTCCAGTCCTATGATGCGATCGTTCGCATATATAGTTCCTGATTTCCCGCTACATCTCCCCGTTTTGTCTAAATAGGAAGGTTCTAAACTAGGTATAAAACTACATACTATAGGGATCATCATAAGACAGTGTCTGGGAAAGAGAAAGATACTAACATAAGTGAAGTCAAACTACTGCTAACAAACAACAACTACAAAGTACAATTTAATATCTAAAATGTTGATACGAGAAAATGCACAGGGATTGCTTTAAGGCTGTTTATCTTAAACAATAGAGTTCTAACACTTGAGTGTCTTTGCTGAAATGTGAAGTAATAACAACCTCAACTATCTAATCTTCAACACCATCAAGACCTGAGAAGGA
>PVIH01025662.1:0-20245 GCA_004025045.1 Sigmodon hispidus
TTAGCTCAACTATGTTCATAGCAGCATTATTTGTAATAGCAAGAACCTGGAAACAACCTAGATGTCCCTCAACTGAAGAATGGATTAACAAACTGTGGTACATCTACACAATGGAATACTACTCAGCAGTAAGAAAAAATGATATCCTAAAATTCACAGGCAAATGGATGGATATGGAGAATATCCTCCTGAGCGAAGTATCACAAACTCAGAGAGATAAGCAGGGGATGTATTCACTCACTAGTGGTCTCTAAACAAACAATTTGAAATAAATTTAAAGTGTAAAACTATGAAGAGGGCAAGAATTTAGGAGGCATAGGAACATTACAAGACTTGGAGGTGCAGGGGTGTATATGGTTCAAATAAATTGTGTACAGATATGAATTTATCAAAGATAAATAAAAATATTAATGTATAAATACAAGTAAAAATGAAAGAAAAAGCATAGCGCATAAGAATATCTTCTTTTTCCTTTGAAATCTGAGGAAATTAAAGACACACTCAAACTAATTTCCAGCATCATTTTTCATTGTTGCTCATGTTTGTAAAAAGAATTCCTTCTAAGATTACTCTCCACCTCACTCTTTACTTAGTTTTCTAATGTATTCTGTACTTTCTTCTGTCCTTCAGCCTTTGCTTTATAGACCTCACTACTCAAGTTCAATACTCATTACATTTGTAAGACCTTCTGCAAAGAGTTCAGAAATGTCCAATTCCTGGTACTTCCTTTTAGCTGACATACTTCACTTTATGCATTTGGCAAAGTTGTGAAAATAAATTTCTCAGTTGATACATAAAAAAGGGGGAAAGGGAGAATCCGAATTTATTTATCTTTTTACAATGACATTTTAGTTCAAACCACTTTTTAAAAAATGTCCAACAATCATTAAGTAATTAAAAACAAAACTATGCGTACCTATCTAAAATTAAGTTCCACACCATTTGGGTCCTCCTCTCTGGTGGGTTGTACATTGTACATCTTCCCAAAGCCAAATCACTCTTATTTTCTATTAAATGTACCAGTGTGAAAGAAAAAGCTGGGCATTGCTAAAGAATTGCTTTCCTGAATAAAGTTTAATTTTTTAATATCACATAAGACATTAAGTTATGTTGTGATATTTGTTAAAAATAAATCTTAGTATTTTACTCATCTCCATCTTCCAGTTACTTTCTTTTTTTAACATCAACTCTTCTATTTCTTAGCCTCAATATTACTGGTTCTGCTTACATGTACTATCCTTGGATGACAGGTTCGATCATTGTTTGTTTTAAATTCACAACTTGGAGTTTATCATTCCATATTCTTGGAATATGAAGTTCCTAGCAAGAAATGTAGTAGTCTATTGAGCTATCCCTGAGTGCAGCTGGGCATGCTTTTTTGAAAACTTTAGACATCTATGTCGTGATTTTTTTTGCCACATTCTCCACTAATAAATCTGAGGGGAGACCTTTTCTGATCATGTTTATATTAAGTTTCACAACTTTACCAATGCCCTCATCTTTCCCAATTAAATGACCTTCACCAACTCATGTGTTTTCTTACTCAACCATGAAGATTTTTAAATTGATGGAATAGCTATTCTTTCAATCCTCCATATTTAAAAAATATGATAATGTTGAGAAATATAACTTTTTTACAATTTTCTTTGTACTTAAATTTTTTTATTATATTTAATTATGCACATGTATGTCTGTGTATGGATATGTTTTTGAGTGCAGGTCCCTAAGCAATCTAGAAAACACAAGATCTTTTAGACAGGCAGATGTGAGTCATTTGATGTGGGAGCTGAGAAGCAAACTCTGCTCTTCTACAAGAGTAGTATATACTCTTATCAACTAAAGCAGCTCTGATTTCCCATCTTTAATTATTAAAATTTTATTCTGTGTTTGTAAGTCTTTGAAATAATTATAAAGTGCCTAGCCAAATAAACTCTTCCAAGTCATCTGAACTTCTGATTTTCTTTGCTGTATTTCAAAGCTCTATATTTCAGGGAAAAAAAAAATTGCTAATGGTGCAAGCACAGATGTCATAGGACCATGCACAGTTCACATTATTTAAAAGAGCAGTCACAGGAGCTCTATGAGAGGCCAAGTCTAGGCACTCTACATGAAGACTTTAGTTTTACTGGAAGCCAAACTAGATCAAGGGACGTGAGGCCCTCAGAACCCCAGCAGAGACATCTTACTAGACCTGACGACACATCAATCACCAGAACCCTTGTCCAATTAGGCCAGAAGATAGGAAACAAAAACCAAAGAACAAAACACCCATTGAACATAGAAAAACATAGGAATCAACCTTAGAGCTGCCAGGAGCAGACCTATTTCACTGCCCAGAATAGTCTAAGTTCTTAAATACTTTAAATGTCATATTCTGTATGCCTTTGAAGTGTTTGGAGATTACCAATCTAATTGAAATATATATAATATAAATAATACATATTACAGTATAGAAAGATTGTTCCACATTATGTCCCCCAGTTTTTGTCTAAATAAAAATGGAAAGTATTAACTTTAACAAAGCATCATTATTTGTAGATGGTATGGTAGTATATATAAGCAACTGAAAATTATATAAGAAAAATCCTACAGTTGATAAACACATTTAGCAAAGTTGTTGAATACATGATTAACTCAAAAAATTAGTAATCCTTTTATTCACAAATGATAAAAGGGCTAACATAGAAATCATGGAGACAATCACTCCTCACAATAGCCACTAAAATATATTGGGGTAACTCTAATCAAACAAGCTAAAGACCTATATGATAAGAACTTTAAGGTTTTAAATAAAGAAAATGGAGAATTTATCAGAAGATGGAAAATATCCTATGCTCACTAATCAGTAGGATAATATAGTAAAAATGATCATCTTATCAAAAGCAATCTACAGATTCATTGAAATCCTATCACAGTTTTTTACAAACCTTGAAGGAATAATACTCAAATTCATGTACAAAAACAGAAAACCCAAAATAGCTAAAGCAGTCTTGTACAATAAAAGACCTGCCAGAAGTATCACCATCTCTAATCTAAATAAAGATCTACTACAAAGGTATAGTAATAAAAACAGTATAGTATTGGCATAAGACAGACACATTGATCAATGAAACCAAACGGAAGACCTGAACAAAAATTCACATAGCTATGGACACTTGATATTTGACAAAGAAGCCAAAACTACACAATGAAGAAAAGAAAACATCTTCACCAAATAGTACTGGCATAACTGAATGTCAGCATGTAGAAGAATAAAAATCCATATCTCTCACCCTATACAAAAGTCCAACTGGAACAATTCAATATAAATCCAGACACACTAAACCTGATAGAAAAGAAAACAGGGAATAGCCTTGAACACATAGGCAGATAAGACAACCTCCTGAGTAGAACACTCAAAACACAGACACTAAGATTGACAATAAATGGGACCTCCTGAAACGGAAAGATTTTGTAAGGCAAAGGACACTGATGTGGGATGTCTTTCTCCACATTGTGAATTATCTTTGGATAATAAAAGAATTGTTTTGACCTATGGCAAGGCTTCTTAGGAGCAGGCAGGAAACCTTGAGCATAGAGAGAGATGCTGGGAGATGCTGCCAAGAGGAGAGGATGTAAAGGAATTCAGGTAAGCCACAAGCCACATTGCAAGACATACATTAATAGAAATGAGTTAAGATACAAGAGCTAATTATCAATAAGCCTGGAACATAGACCATCCAGCTTGTAATTAATATAATACTTTGTATGATTATTTGGGACCAAGCATCTGCGAGTTGTTTATTTGGGACTTCTAATCTGGATCTCAGAGCTAGTGTGGTCCAGAAACTTCTTACTACAGGACACTGTCAATATGACAAAATGGCAGCCTACGGAATGGGAAAAGATCTTCACCAACCTCACATCCAATAGAGGATTAATTCCTAAAATATAAATAATCTAGTAAAAAATGAGGTACTAATCAAAACAGAATTTTCAACAAAAGAATCTCAAATGGCAGAAAAAACACTTAAAGAAATGTTTATCATTCTTAGCCATTAGGGGACTACAAATTAAAACAAATCTGAGATTATACCTTATACCTGTTACAATGGCTAAGATCAAAAACACATAAGTGACAACTTGTGCTAAAGAGGATGTGAAGCAAGAGGAACACTCCTCCATTGCTGGTGGGAGAGCAAACTTGGACAGCCACTTAGAAAAAATAGTATGAAAGCTTCTAAGAAAATTGGGATTCAAACTACCTCAAGACCCAGGGATACCACTCTTGACTATATACCAAAAGAATGCTCAATCATACCACAAGGACACTTGTTTAACCATGTCCAAAGGTGCTTTCTTTGCTTCCAGAAACTAGAAATAACATAGATGTCCCACAATCGAAGAATGAATAAAGAAAAAAATATAATACCTTTACACAATGGAGTATTACTCAGCTGTTAAAACAATAATATTCTGAAATTTAAAGGTAAATGGATAGAACTAGGAAAAAATCATCCTGAGTGAGGTAATCCTGACCTAGACAGGCAAACATGGTATGTTGTAGGGCGCGGTTGGCCTTTGCACAACTTGCTGGAACATTACATCATGTTCCCAGCTATTGCATCTGTGATGCTTATGCTAATTAGGCATCGAGTAGTGACCTATCCTATGTGATCCCTGATTATGCTAATTTGGCACTCCTTACCACCTATCACCAGCTATATGCTAATGAGGCATTACTTTGGACCTATCACCAGCTATATGCTAATGAGGCATTACTTAGGGCACCAATCATATAGCTACACGTGTCCCAGCTTCCCTATATAAGCAGGCTGCATTTCAGGCACTGGGTCTTTCTTCCACCATTCTACCTCAACTGAGCTGTACTCTAATAAAGTGTGATCCGAGAAGAATCGTGCATGTGATGACTCATCATTCTGCAGGCCAGAAAGCGGCTCGCCACAGTATGTACTCACTCACTCATTAGCAGAAATTAACTATAATATAAAGGACAACCATGTTAGAATCCACAGACCCAGAGAGGTTGGGTAACATGGAGGGTACAGGGAGGATACATGGATCTACCTGGAATGGGGAAATAGAACTCATGGGTGAACAGGGAACAGATGTGCATAAGAACATGGTGGTTGGGTTGGGGGTGTTGGCGGAAGGGAGAGTGCTGAGAGAGATGACTGAAAAGAATGGCTTTACAATCAGATAAAAGCCATCAGATGACAGGAGATGGCCAGTTCAGGATATGTACCTACTGCTGCTCGAAGTCTTAGCTAGAGGCCATCCTTGTATGCTCATGAAAGTTTCCCTTTCACTAGGTAGTTAAAACTCAGTAAATGGTTTATTTGTGGTAAACGCAAACACAATTTTAAAGAGTATCCCCCTAGAGGCTTTCTTCAGTCTTATGAAGGCTATCTTAAACTTCAGTGAATCATAGAGGGTTCTGTTCACCTGTATACATTTCCTATCAAGTCTTCTGCCTCAGCAACTCTGTGATGATCACTAAACTATGTTCTCTTTAAGATTTAACAGATAGTGTATATCAAAAGATACATTCTGGTTAATAGGAGCATTCCCAAAGAGGCCATTTCTATCTTAATTTATCTTTTTTGCAAGGAAAGCACGGAATGAATCACAATGAAGAGGGGAAATGGATTGAATGGATTAAAAATCCCTGACCATTTTCCAAGCCTGCATAATTAGGGAGTGTTCCTGAGTAATGGATGATGGTTTTATACAGCACATGGGAACAGTTGGGGACAGCTTTATCATCTCTTGCTTTCAAATCAGCAGTTTCAAACAGTACTCCTTAGTCATTTCTCTTATTACTTCATGTTAATGTGACTGAGGCCAGTATTCCCACACAGGCACTATTTTGCATCCTGGTTTTCTTATCTCTGAGAACATAGAATGCATCTAGAGCAGTGTTTCTTATCCTGTGAGTCCAACCCCTTTAGCAAACACATATCTCTAAAATAATTGACATTATAACTGATAACGGTAACAAAATTATAGTTGTGAAGTAGTAACAAAAATAATTTTATGATGTGGTATTACCTTAACATGAGGAACTGTATTAAAGGTTTACAGCCTTAGCAAGATTGAGAATCACTGATTCAGAGGCAGAAATAGAGTTGTGCTTTTCCTTTTGCCAAAGGGGCCAAGAAATAAATTCAGTTCGATTAAAAATTGTTCTCATCTCTAACATGAAACACGTTTCTGACTTTGAAAAACAAACAAACAAATCATCAATCAAGTTAATTTAAAACTTTTTTAGATGTTTACAATGCCCTCTGAGGCTGAAACCTGTTCTTCCACAGCAGACTGTACTCTTTACCTACTTGCCCAAAAAGACATCTGCATTATTGTCCTTTGCCTTGTTCCAAGTTCTCCAGTGTGAATGGTTAAAGCATCATACACATTGTACCACTTCAGCCCTTTTATGCTCAGCCCTGTTCTCTGGGATCATAAAGGGGTTACTACACACATTTATCCAGCACTCCTTTCTGGGGTCACTCATCAGATATTCTCCCCCTTACTTAATTGCAGAAATGAGCTCCTAAATGTTTTTAATTTTTTTAAGCTGAAATAGAATTATATCCCCTTCACCCTGCCTTTCCTTCCTCCCATCCCCTCTCAATGCTCACTAGTGCATGACTTATTTTTCTTTGATTCTCTCCTCCCTCTCCATCACATTATAAACACCAGAAGTCATGCTCATTAACATTTTTAAATGACTCAAACATGTCTATTAACTATGAAAGCCAATAGAAAATATATTGTTTAAAGCTAGCAATGTTTATGAAATACTCTACCTTTTGAATCTTATTAAAATTAAACATGCTAGGTACTTTTGTGTGGTTATGGAACAAAATACCTGAAGGGAAGGATTTACTGTAGGTCTTTATTAATGGCCCTCACTTGATCCCATGTGTCTGAGAAGAAAGTCATGATGGTGGAAATCTATGACAATGACCATCCATCTTCTCATGCAATACAGGAAAGAGATGGGGTAAGATTGGCCTGAAGACGAAAGGTGTCCCCAGTAATGTGCCTCCAGTGACTGCTTCTTTGGTAAGTGCCTACCTCCTAAATTTTCAAGAACCTTTCAAAACATCACCACCAGATAGGAGTAAGCATATGACACATGAGTTTCTGGCAAAGAAGTCATTCTTAAATCACAAAACAGCTAAATAAAACAGGATCCAATGTATCCAGTACATCCAGTAGTGATAGCTATAACATAAAAATCTTTCTTAGTTTTTAGTTCATAATTCTAAATAATAATAATTAAATAATGCCTGGGCATTTGAGATGGTTGAGTGAGTAAAGTGAGTTTCTCCCTCAGGGCTCACATGGTGGGAGGAGAGAAGTGACTTTTACAGGGTGTCCTCTTTCCATCATCCTCCACCTGTGCATCATGGCTTTGGTGTGTTCTCCTTGGTGCTCTCTCTCTCTCTCTCTCTCTCTCTCTCTCTCTCTCTCTCTCATACACACACACACACACACACACACACACACACACACACACACACACACATTCATGTTAATAATCAAATAGTATCTGTGGTCTAAGCAGTGGGAAAGATTAAAATTTTGAACTACAATTTGAAATAAATTGATTCAAAAAATTATACTTTAAAACTTTTTAAATATATAATATACTTACAAACCAAATTTGACATGCTGTATATAAATTTATGCATAAATATACATTTAAAACCAAATTAGAAATGCAACAAAAATAAAACACCCTTAAATTTCTTGGGAATTTTTGCTCTATTTTCAGAGATAAAACTATAGTTGAATACTATCAAATAGTAGCATAGGTGTGAATGAGTTGCATGAAGGTCAGAGGTCAAGCTGACTCTGCTAATTACTGACATCACCTGTTACTTATGGATAATCTATTAACTACTATGACAAACAGTACTGCTTTAATAAGTAATTAAAATAACATGTCTGATATCTAGAAATAACTATGTTTCTATTTTATTTTTTAAATAATTTTTTATTTTGTATATTCTGAACATTTACACTGTGTCTGTGCATCGTGTGCAAGAAGTGCCAGCAATGGTTAAGAATAACCATGGCCAAAAAATAAAGAATAACCATGGATCCTATGGGACAGGAGTTACAGATGAGTTTACAGATGAATGCTATTCACCAAGGTGCATGGAATTGAACCTGAGTTCTCTGGAATAATAGCAAGTGCTCTTAACCCCTGAGCCCCGTCTTCAGCATTGTAAGCATAGGAATAAACAAACATTAAAAGTACAAAACATGTGAAGGAGATAGAAAAATATTTCCAAACCTGAAAAGAACCTACCTCAGAAACAGATTAATTCCCATCTAAGTGAAGAGGCTTTCCTAGGAAGATGTGGAAAATTATAGGGAAAACTGGACCTAATTTTTACTCAGTGACTATTACACCACAAAGTCGGGGAGGATGGCAGATGTCTCTAATACCAAATGTCATCAATACTGATGAGGAATAGAGTAATTTCAAGATCTATATTGTTCCCAAAACAGAAAGGCAGTTTATAAACTCAGAATAAGCAATGGAAAGCTCTCAGCAAACTTGAAGTCTCAACAATATAGCTGCCTAAATAAGACCTGAACAAATATAGCACAAACAGATAGGCCAAATGAAGAATAAATTGCATGAAGCCCCCACTTAGACAAAGAACTAGAAGCAACCAATGAGGGCTAAGAGATAGAATTAGTATTCTCTAGGAATGAGCTCCCTATATCTAATAGCCAGTGGCCAGTTCTGAAATTAAAAAGTATACACAAATAACATCATATGAACTCAACAGACTTTATATATTTAGAAAATATATAATAAAAATAAAAGGCCAGAGGCTGCTAATTGGAGAGTTAGGGGGAATATATTGGCAAGATTAAAGGGAAGAATGGAAAATGAAAATGCTATGCAATTATATATTAATTTTAAAAATAAAAATAAAATTATAAAACAAGAAAGAGAATAAACTCATTTTCTTCAGCTTAAATAGGTTTCAAACACTATATCCTTTGTGTTATAGATATCATGAAATATCTCTGAAATTTACATTAATGTTAAATATTTTTCAGCACCAAGGACCTTGTCAGCTTTTCTACCCCATTACCTCCACATTGGAAGGTTTGCTGTCACTGTGGTCCTACTGGGGTACAGATGAACTGTCCTTGGGATGACTTCCATGTCAACAATACTGTTGCAGAAGATATACACATCCGTATGTACTTTACCCCCAGCATTGACACCCTTTATTTTTTGAGGTTCTTTAAATGGATTGCTGCACAGGTTTTATATTGATAGTCACTTATTACTGAGAGACAAGGAAGAACCAAAGCTAAACCCATACAGTTTGTGTGGAGAGTGAATCATAATTATACATATCTAGGCCCAGGCAGCCTGTGTGAGAATTGATGGGCCTGGTAACTGTTCACAGTGGCTCTGTTACTTGGTGATTGACGGCTTGAATAAGTAGTGACAGAGTCGGTACCACACACAAGCATTCCCATATCACATCCCACATAACAAAGTTCAAATTCATTCTTTGTTAAAAATTGGTGTTAGTTTATTCACTGTAACATAATTTCTCTGTAATAGAGAGTAAAATGAAAACTCAATGTTTCTATATTCTGTATTATTTCTGTTAAGTATTTGAAAATACATGAACTTTTTCTTTGTAACTCATATGTTAAATAGAGCTTCTGATTAACCACTTAATTTCATTTGTAATTATTTAAGCTGATATCTGTGGGATTTTCTTTACTGTTCCATAGAGAATTACCTATAGCACATACAAATGTGCACACATGCACACCCACCCGCAGAGAGAGAAAGAGCATGCAGAAGAAACTTACTGAACATAAAAATTAACCAATAGTGTCTCTCTGTGTGTTAATTATTAGAGAAAGCTTTAACCTAGTTTGATTCGGAAAACATGAGAATTGTTCCACACTTTAGCAATATATATATACTTATATTTGCATTGTATCACCACAAATGCAGATGTTTAAGCATGTTTTACAGTGTTTTAATTTCTTGACTGGAAAAATTTCAGGATTCCCTGCCAAATAACACTGAATGCCAGTGTGTGGGCAGCAGGCTCATTAGCTTGTTTTAAAGGAGCTTTGAGTCATGAAATGCAAGAACTACCCAAAGTGCTTTGTAGTTCAGACATGCTCTCAGAGATGTTCTAGTTCGTAAGGATAATCATTTTCAGTGAAGCCATAAATAAAATCCCTTCATAAAGATGAAAGTGAACAAGATTCACTGCCTCCTATGCTTTGATCCGCTCCAGCTGGCCAATCATAATGAGCCAGCCATTTCATTTGGCAATTCCAGTCTTCATATTGCCAGACACTTAAAGATTGCAACTCAGAGCCAACATACCAGTCTCTATCTATCCTAAAGAGACTTTGCAGTGTTTTATTTATCAGAGTTTTAATTTGACACTCTCTCCGAATCTCTACTTTTTGCCCTTTAGAGGTCAGATTGATCATTGCAGCATTTAGGCTCACTGATAGGTTAACCATTAATCCTAATTCAGAAGGGACAGAATGTCTTTGGAGAACTTTCATCAGCCTAATGGAAACCACACTCCCGGCACCTGTAATCCATCTTCCTTGGAAACTACTGAATAGAGAGGCACGATGCTTATAAATCCCAATTGTGGTAATGATGTCACAGAACTTGCCTCTCAGCCAGTTCCATGTTACTCAGTAACAAAATACATTCTAAAAATTAAGTGAATATAATGTCTTCTTTTTAACTGGGTGGGATTATTTCTGCTGCTTAGAAAGAATAATACAGTCATCAATGCACATATAAGCAGCAAGCATTGTATTGAAGATGCTCCATAAGGAGTTTTGGAGGCATTAATTTGTTCAACAAATCTTTTAAAAAGTGTCTGTTATGTGAATTCTTAAGTTGCAAAAGAAAAGGTGAAATTGAGGTGATGAACCATTTAAACGATATAGAATTTGGGTATTATTTATTTTGCTAGATTTCTGTGGAATGTTTTACAAAAGTGAGGAGGGTAGAGCAAGCATTACTCTTAAACCACATAACTTTATTGCTTTTCAATAAATAGTATTTACATATATGTGTATTTGAGAGTAAAAGAATACTTCAGAAGTATGAAGCATTAATTGTAGTACCTGACCTCTATAAAATGTCTGAGTCATTGGACATCAAAAATGTAGTTACTTTGATGGGAGAAGTTTTAATATATATTGAATAATAACATTTATTTCTAGTTATGTGTGTATGTACATGTAAGTGCAGGTGCTAACAGAGGTCAGAAGGAAAGAATTTTCCTATAGTGGAATAACTGTTAGTTTGTGAGATGCCCTTTTTTGGAGCTCAGGAATAAATTTATGGTCCTCTACAAGAACAGTTACACTCTTAGCTAACTCTCTGGCCTGTATTTGGTAATTTTAAAATAACATATATTTTAGAATAGTAATAAGCAGCACAATATGCTTAGGAACAGAAGGTTTGATGAGGAGGATGGCATGCTCCTTGACTTTGATCAGTGCTCGGAGAATATTAAACCATTTCAGAATATTGTTTCAGAAGAAGTAAGCAAGTACCAAAATAAATTGAAGGCATCACACTTCCTGATTTCAAATTATGCTACAAAATTGTAGTAATGAAAATAATACTAAAATCAAAACAGATTCATAAACCTATAGGGCAGAAATAAATGAGTGCAATTATTGCTCATTTATATTTATCAGTGATGGCAGGAAAACACAATGGGAAAGGAACAATTTCTGTTTAAAATATAGTTATCCATACATAAAGGGATGAACCTACATCCTGAGGTCATGATACATAAGAAAATAGACTCAAAATAGATTAAACTTGAACGTAGGACCATAAACTTTAAAGTATCTAGAAGAAATAAAATAAAAAGTTATTTACATTGCTTTGAGAAATATTTTCTATTATTGTGTTTTCTTGTATATATATATATATATATATATATATATAATACTGGAAATCCAGCAAAAGCAAAACAGACTAGGAAAATTTCATAAAAAAATTCCCACATAGCTACAAAAACAATCCATGGGATGAAAGGCAAAACCAACAATTAAAAGAAATTATTGGGAAATGATACCTGTAATCAAGCATTAATATACAAAATATATAGAGAACTTAAAAGACTCAGTAACAAATAAATAAGTAACATGAGTAAAAGGAACAGGTAAAAGACCTTGCCTTCAATCACTTCTGGTGCTATTATATTTAAAACTTGATAACTTATAGAGAATAAATTTTTTTCTCATAACTATAAAAGCTGAGATCAAGATAAAACCCTGAGCAGTTTCAGGGTCTTGTAAATATTGCTTATTCTTCCAAGATGGTAATTTGCTGTTGTGTCCTTCAAAGGGAATACTATGACCTCTGTATTACAGAAGAAAAATAAAGGCAAAAGGGAAAAGAACCAAGTTCTATGATGTTTACATCAGTGTATTAACTTCATGTTGCTAGAATAAGATGGTCTAAACAGGCTAATCAAGGAATAAGCAGACTTTTATTCTATTTCAAGTTTCTTTAGGTTCAAGTCCCATGACTTCTACATACAATAAGTAGAGAATTTGTATGTCAGAGATAAATGTATTCTCATGTTCATTGTGGTGTTATTCATAATAGCCAGGACATGAAATTAAATCATCCATTAATTCTACTGATTAATGAATACAAAAAGGTAATATAACGCTGTTCAGCATTAAAACAAGGAAACTGAGTTGAAGAGATGGCTCAGTAGATAAATTCATCAAAATACTTCATGCTTAAGCAAGAGAATTGGCCCAGAAATAACTTAAATTGTGGGTGGGTATCATGGCTGCCCTGTAATTTTACCCTCAGAAATTGGAAATATGGGATATCCCCAATTACACTGGCTATGTAGAGTTGTAAATCAATAAGCTGTAGGTTTAATTGAAAGACTTTGCCCCAAAGAATATGGTGGAAGAGATACTGAGAATGATCCCTAACCCCAAGCTCTGGCCTTTATGATATCACACACTAGCATGCTAAAATATGTATGTATGGTCTATCATCTACCACACCCACATATACAAAACATGAAAAAATAAATTTCAATTTTGTAAAAATGATGAATTTGAAGCAAAGTTTGATAAATGGCCACAAGTTCATTGTTGGTTGACAATGGTAGCACACATGGGCAGCTAAAATGGTGAACTGTCAATCAAGATACTGATTGGTGGCATGGGCCCTCAGTGACTAACACCAGGGTAAGTGACATCAGGGAAGTATAATGTCCAGTGCAGTTCTAGCCTTCAACTACAAAATTCCTGAGAGAAATAACATTAGCCTCTCACCTACCCTGAGTCTTCTGGATGCCTTTAAGCTAGATCCAGTCAATGGACTCCTTTATTTCTTGGTTCATAGAAATAAAACTATCACCTCCCACCTTCTGAAGGACACGGCATGGGTTAGGAACTGATATCATGGATTTTCTTTTGGTTGATGTTGTCCTTGTGAGGCTGTAGCCACCTATACTGATGGTGTTGAATGTCTATAGAATCCCAGAGAAGGCTATATATGTGAGGTTCAGACTGGATGGGACTGGCCATTCATAAATAACTCCTAGTTGAATTAGAGAAGCCTGGGCTCTAGGAGTGTGGAGACTCCTCCTGCAAGACCCTGCATAGCCCTAATCACACTGTAAGCCTGTGGTATCTATGGAACTTTACAGTAGCTCAACTACTGTCTTTCATGCTAAGAGTTGGTGAGACTTTTTCACTCACTCTTACCCTTGCAAGAGAAAAGATGGTGAACTTACCTGTGGTTTCCAGGGGATAATACTCTTCATGTGTATCTGGCTGAGGTTTTAGTCTTTCAAAATTCACCCTCACTCTTGTGTGTCCTCATATTCTAGTATATACACTTACCTGAAACATATAGCGCCTTAGCTGTTTCAATTCTTATTTTAGGAAAGAAGGCATTTCCCTGCTGCTTCTGGTTCACATTGAATCTCTTCTAATTCTATTTTACAGCAGCATAACTGCCTACAAGATATTGCCAATTTCTTAACTGCTTAATATTCAAGTAATCACTCACAGAGTTACAAGTGCTGTATGGCCTCCTTCATATGCTTACTTGAATATTTCACCCTGAGTTCAATAGTTCAATATCCAACAGTTACACACACACACACACACACACACACACACACACACACACACACACACAGGAATCACAATTCAAACTCATAGAACCAAATAGTATAATAGTAGTAGTTCCAGGGCCTAGGAACTTAGAAGTAAAAAGTGTTAAAAAAGAGACAGAGTGTTAACTAGACAGAATAAGCAAACTATATTATATCTACTACAGCATGATGATTGTGTTTGTTAATGTAGTGTTATTTGCTTAAAATTTGTTGTAAGCAAATCTTCAACATTCTCATCACTTAATAAAATAACCCTGCAAGATGATAGGTATGCTAATTTGCTCAATTGGGTTATCATCTCACAAGAAATACATGTCAAAGCATGATGCCGTGTCACTTATACCTCAATACTGCTAAATACAGACAGAATCTTATTTAAGAAAATAGTTGCAAGTTGGAAGTGAAGATAGGTGAATGCATTAACAATGCAGAGCTTCATATGAGGTTTTGACCCATTTCAACATTCTCAGGAAATCAATGATTATTTTTCCAGCATAATATGCCTGGTGTTGAATCATGAGGGTTGTCGGAGCCCATGTGTTGGAAACTAGCATGAGTTACATAATAAGAACTCATCTGAAAATTAAAACAAAATAGAAAAAATAAGAATATAAAACAAAGGGGAAAGGGAGGTAACTAGAAAGTATAGGGAGAGAAGAGGCTCATATTAAATGGCTAGAAAAGCCTCTAAAAGAGTCTCTTACTGCATGCAATAATACTTTTCACTTGACCAGATATGAGAAAGATGAAACTTTGGAAACTTCTGGAAGCTTTTCAATAGAAAAATGTAATTAAAACTTGTACTTAAAATTTCACAGCATTTCTCAAGTTTCTCCTGTACAATCCTTTATAATAATCTGTACATGTTATCTAACAGACTTCTAGAATATTCCTGTATAGTATATTTAGTAACTAAATACATGTTTTTGACAATATTACTTTCTTTGACTGAATTAATTAATGAGAATCTGCCTTAGGGACACCAGTCCCTGAAATCTTACTGACTCTTAACAGGATTAGTTTCTAGAGTTCTTGTAAGAGAAAATGCCTTCCTATTTGAGTGTCAAGAGTACATGCTTAAAAGCAGAGAGGTCACAGAACATTCACTAACATGCAAAGCATTCTGATCCTACCACACACAGTAGTTCACAAACACTGCGAATTAAAAATGATAAATCATGACAAAGCAATATGCTCCAATACAAGCCTAATACATCCAACATTCTTGGTGCATTTGACATCACTTAAAAAGAAAACTATCAGGTAACAAGCAGCACAGATATTGCCTTGTTTTTTCAGTTGTACTTCTTAAAGATAAAATACAATTTTGTTACATTTTAAAATAGAGATTTCTTAATAACAGATACAATTAATGTCCATATACCCACATTTAAATCAAGCATAGATTCATCTTCATTGTGGCCCAGACTCTTTTGTGTGATATTTAGCCAAAAATATAAATGATGTCCCAATGTTACAAAAAGTACTTATTCTCTTGTCCGATCCTCTTCATTTTTCATAATTACTTTCCGTTTGACTCTTAAATCACTAAAGAAATCATAATTTTTTAATCTCTTTAAGGTATAATATTGTATTTCACTTTGGAATGTCAATATTACTCTCTTAGCAGCCGCTAGCACTCCTTGTAGTCATTTATTTTCTGGTGCAATTTGTGTCCAGATTTATGATGCTTATACTTTTTCTTCTGTGAAAAATAAGTGAAGCCCAGATCATCAATGTTCTCTTGAAGATTTTTTTGAGTTCTTTTTTTAGAAGTAAGTATTTCTTTTTAAATAAGCTATATCTGGTTTATGATTTATTCTCAGCTGAAAATTAACACTCTAAGAACTATAAATTTAGACTCAATATGCATGAGTGGTACAAGCCTTGGCATACCCTTCTTAAAAAATATTTTTCTATTCATTTCCTGAGAAAACAAGCAGTCTTTAATGGTTAGCAAATTTCTTTATAGTTGTAAAAGAGTTTCTCTAACAACACTATCACAAAATAATCAGGTCTTTGTGGTCCCTGATTGAGGGGAGTTAAGGTAGTCTCAGATATGCTCTTTGTTTGAATCTAAGTTGTGATGTTGAAAACTAAAGTTTCAGTTCCAAGAACTAAATAGTTTCATCAAATAATAAAATCATACAAGATCAAGCATCTAGCCCGAGAGATCTCTTCATACACACTAACATCTATTTCCCACCCATAAAAAACACCAGATCATCTGGTATCCCAAAGTTAACTTTTCATGCTTCAAGCAACTTAGGCAATAATGAGGCTCAGGTTGGTAGCAACATATCTCTCCAGAAAAATGGCTGTTTAAGTATTAATGAGACAAAACTCCCCAAAAGTGGATCAATAATTTACAATAGACTCAAATAAGTGGATTGCAATTACAATAACACATCAAATTGGATCAAGAATTTCTACTCAGAGGAAATAGATTTTTTTAGATAACATGAGTGCTTTATGCTATACCAAATATAATTCACTATACAAAGAAACAAGTTGTTCACGTTTCAAATATGGGAAGATGCTTACAGTTGCCAACAGTTTGGGGAATCACACTCTGAAATTGTTTAGCAATTACTTTGTAGCAATTGGAATAAAAATATTTTAGCAAGAAATTGAAGGTTAAAATGATACTAGTGAAAACCATGAAATCTCAGCAAAGTAATAGAAGTTACAGAAAATCGTAAATTTTAGGAATAAAAGTCTATTAAAGAAAATGTCTTACTGAGTAAATAAAATAAGAGAGTGAATATAGCAAAGAATAGAATCAGTGAATTTGAGGACAGTTCAATATAATTTTCAAATATTTATTTTATTTTTATTTAAATTTATTTATTTAATCATGTGTATGGGAGTATGTGCAATAGGTGTGAGTACCATTGAAGACCACAAAAGGATGTCAAATACCCTGAAGTTGCAGGCAGCTGTGAGGTATCTGACATGAGAGTTGAGACATGATCTCAGGTCCTCTAGAAGAGCAATGTGCAGCCCTAACCACTGAGTCATCTTTCTAGAACCAGATCAATACAGCTTGGCCAATATCTGAAGCAAAACAGGAAATCTAAACTTCATAAAGTGTACTAGAGCTTCAAAGCCTTCAAGAGAAATGGATATGATAAGACTTATAGCAGGAGAAAGAGTTACAGAAGACAGAGGAAAAAAATGGATACATGAGGACAAGAGAAAAGAAAAAAAAAAAAAAGAAACTCTGTGTCTCTAACATATCCGATTAAACTTTGAAAGTAAATGAGATAAACACTCCAATTAAAATACTGAGGCTAATAAGATGGGCTTTGTAACATAACCAACTCCATTCTACTTTCACTACTGGAATCTCAAGTTGAAGTACCATTATTCTGGTTCAAAACTTTTCTAAGCCTTTGAAGACTCAATTTATATTTTATTGGTTTTATTTTGCTTTTATTTCTGCTGTATAGAATTTTGACTTTCTTTTTAGTATAGTTTATGTGTTTTTTACAAGGTGGTTATTTCACCCAGCTTTATGATATCTTATTCCATTTCTTTGCCAGATTTTGAACTATTTTCTAGCAAGGCCTATGAAAAAGTTTTGTCTTAAAACTCTGGAATTGAATCAAATATCAACTTATAATAGACCTAAAACATATTATATATTTTATAGCTGTATTTTATGGGCACTAAAACATGTTTTGTTAGCAAAATGAAATAATGACATCTCTCTCCTATTCTTTAGGAAAGGAATGCCTAAGTCAGGTGTCGGGTACCTACCTTCACTCCCAAAATATGGGAGGCAAAAGTAGTAGAATCGGGAGTCTATGGCTGTACATGTCACCATAGGTATACCTGTGTATGTGTCTGTGTGTCTCTGTGTGTTTGTGTGTGTGTGCATGGATATCTACATGTATGTAAAAGGGAGAAAGAGAGAAAGAGAGAGAGAGAGGTAATCTTATGATGAAACATGAATAATTAGCTGAATACTGCCTCTGTCTCTGAGATACTTAATAGAGCTCTTGATGAAGTTCTGATCAAAGCCAAAAGCAGGTACAGTGCATGCTGAGTTTACAGTGAGACTGTAAACAAATGTAATATCCTGTCTACTCTTCCACTTCAATTAAGTGGAAAGATAGTGAAGCCTGGATTCTATATTATGTTCTGACAAGATAAAAATAAATGTTTTAACAAATTCAAAATCTGTTTTTTACTCTTGGATTTTCAAGGTGGAAATAAAATAAATAACTTCTTTAATACTTTAAATATAAAAGTTTCCATGACTAAGAATTTTAGATTTTTCAAGAACTAGCTCAAGATAAAGCTAAAGTAATAGCAAAAGAAAACCACAAATCAAGTTATAATAGAATCATGTGAAAATAAAGTTGTGTTAAGATACAGAACTCTAATTTGGAAAGCGAGCAGATCAAACTTGACATTTCATTCCAGGATCAAGAAAGCATCCATAATCACATATCCCAGTTTTGCAGAGAGCCATCACAAAGAAGGTAGTCAATGTGCTGTTTACAGAAGTACCTTACACACTAGCATGGGGTATGAATCTATGAATGATAAACAATCTGACAATTTATCCTTACCATCTGTGTGGGAAAGGCACATGAAATTCTGTGTTTTAAAAATGTATACTGTTATATAATTAACATCAAAATAAGGATAAATAGTCCCATAAACACACATTCTTCAAAATATGCTCTGACTTCCTAAAAAATAATATATTTTTGTTTAGCTTCTTTCCCATAATTAATTTTGCCCTTTACAAATTATATTTCTATGAGGTTCAAGTATTGACTCACTAGGTAAAGTACTTTTGCTGCAAATGTAATTATTTGAATTTGATTCCTCAGAATCTATCTTGGGATACTTTCGCTCCTACTGGGCTGCCTAGTCCAGGCCTGATATGAGGATTTGTTCCTAGTTTTATTGCATCAGTTGATATGCCTGGGAGGCCTGCTCTTTTCTGAAGGGAAACTGAAGAGCAGTGGATTGGGGGAAAATGGGGGTAGACAGGATGGAGAGATGGGACTTTGAGGTTGAAATGTATTGTATGACATGAATTAATAAATAAAAAGATAGATAGCATGGTATAGTGAGGCAGATACTGTGGGATAATGCTCTTGTACAACTATGAAGATTTGTCACTCGTATTGGTTTAATAAAGCACTGATTGGACAGTATCCATGCAAAAAGTATAGGAGGGGTAGCCAACTAGGAGAATTCTGAAAAGAGAAATGGTAGAGACAGTCACCACCCAGATGCAGAGTAGGCAAAATAAGAATGCTGGACTGAGAAAAGATATCAAGCCACATGGCTAAACATAGATAAAGATAATGTGTTAATTTAAGTGTAAAAGCTAATTAATAATGCGCTTGAGCAACTGGCTAATCATTCATAAGTAATATTAAGACTCTAAATCAATTATATGGGAAGTGGGTGCTGGGTATTTGAGTGTTTCTGGAGGGAACAGAAAAAAAAAGATTCAGAGTATTCTTGCCAGCCAATCTAGAGAACTACTAGCTTCAAGGTCACCAAAAGACCCTGATTTAAGAAAACAACAGATAAAGAAGGTAGACGTTGATATTTCCTCTGTAAGTGCATGTGTGTCAAATTAATTGTCTCTGGTTGCTATGATAAAAATAGCAAGGTCAAAAGCAGTGTATAGAAAAAAAGAGTAGCCGGTTCCGCCGCCGGAACCTGTGCTCTCTGCGGCGTCCCAGCACACTCTGGAGCAGGGGGCAGCTGAACTCTGCACCTGGCCACACCCACAGCTCCTGCTGCTGCTGAGGGTATCTGCAAGGATCCCTACTGCGACCCCGAACTGAGTGAACTGGGCAAACCAACTGCAGGGGTCTCTGAGGGGTGGATTCGAACCCTGACCAGAGGTGAGGAGGGTTCGGCAGGCCTCAGCACCTGTAACCTGGCCTGGGAGGGAGAGTTGAGCTCTCATTGCTTCCGGTTCCGCCGCCGGGACCGGTGCTCTCTGTGGCGTCCCAGCACACTCTGGAGCAGGGGGCAGCTGAACTCTGCACCTG
>PVIH01025663.1:0-20245 GCA_004025045.1 Sigmodon hispidus
TTGTTCATCTCTTCCAATTTTTTGTTTGTATTTTCTTCTATTTCTTTAAGGCTTTTTTTCATATCTTCTTTGAGAGCTTCGATGATCATCAAAAAGGAATTTTTGGTGTTGCTTCCTTCTGTTTCCTCTTCATTGCTCAGTTCAGGTCTTGTATTTGTAAGATCGCCACTCTCTTCTGGAGTTACCATGTTGTCCTTTGAAGTATTATGTAATTTTTTGCACTGACGTTTGCCCATGGCTTCAGTGGTTCACGATTAGATGGGTCCTGGTCAATTGTGGCACTCGGGTTTGTGTGCCTCCTGTCACCTTTCTGGTCAGGGTCTGATTCTGTCTTTCAGAGACCCCTGCAGTTGTTGTTTCACTCAGTTCGAGGTCGTGGTGGGAGCCGTGCAAATTCCCTCAGCAGGAGCTGTGGATGTGGTCAGGGGCAGAGTTTACCTGCCCCTGCTCCAGAGTGCGCTGGATTTCTGCAGACAGCACTCGGTCCCGGGAGCGGGAGCGGAACCGGAAGCCTCTACCATGCTTTTTTAATAAACACTACCTTCACAGCAAACGGAATAACCTACCTCTGCCCACATTGTAGAAACAGAGTTCAAAGACAAAGACATGAACTAGTTTTCAAAACATCCTCAGTGATCAGTGTCCATTCCTAGTGAGCACCACTGTACCATGAGGCTTATTGTACTTCCAAGCACCTCTAGAATGCTGTAGGATTAATTCTTCCTGCATCAAGACAGGTGTATTCTATAGACCATATCAATCCTGTGTGAGCATACACAGGAAATTTGGAGTGTCCTCATTCCAAGCCTCTCTTCTCCAAGCAAAGGGAAATTACACCTATTGCTCCCCTCACTTCTTAGTGTATTCTCTGACATGGCAGTGCTCTCCATTGGTGTGACAACATTCTCTGTGACAAAGGCCTGCATGGTGGCAGCATCTTCCAGAGCTTAAGTTTTTCATCTGCTGACCACAGCAGAGTCTGATCCCAACATGAGGCATAGTTGAGCGAAGCAGAACTAGACAATTGTGTCTGTTCTGCTCCTGTTTACAATGTGGTACCTGTTTTCTAAATAAAACTTCCTTATCATGCTCATTGGTAAATAATCAAAGAACAAACAAAAGCTTTATGAATTTATTCATAAATTCATTGCTATCATCCAGTGGCCAATGTACTTGTAAATTAATATAGTAATAATGAAGTTTATTTCTTCTTAATATGGTAGCATACCATATAAACACACACACACACACACACACACACACACACACATACACACACACACCCCTACAAGATCCCAGAGTCTAAAACCCTACATCAAGTTCATAGCAGTAGGAATCTCACCTTCAACCACCGCGTGCACACACATCTTCAACCATCACATTGCTCTGGCAAATTCTCACCCCTCCATCTATTAGAGCCTCAGTGTGTGCTTATCTGTTATCTTCCCTCACCTCAGAGAGACACAAGAGCTGCATCCATGAGGCTCACACCCACTATGTCTAACACATAGCAAGAATCTAATAATTATTTTGGAATAAGTGAGTGAGGTTCTGAAAGTCTGCATTTGAAACGCTATGCCAGAATCCCTCTGTGAACACAATCATGGGTGACTTGCTGACCGATGATCACCTTTGGGGACAGACATGAAACACAGGCTGTAGCTCTCAAGTCAGAGGAGTCAGGACAAGAAGGCTCAGGAGCACTCCCCACATTTCTGTTAAGCATTAGCAGCAATGGCAGAACAGGACGTTGGTGTGGAACACAGAGAAAACATTCTCACTGCTGCTGATCTTGCAAACCATCTTTGGGCTCTTTGCATAAAAGTTTGCTAAAAATTAATGTATGTTTATTTATTGCATGTGTTTACATATGTGTATAGGCACAAATGTATGGAGTTTAGAGACTAACTCATGGGAAGTGATTCTCTTCCTCTACCATCGGGGTTCTAGGGACTGGACTCAGGCCATTAGACTTTTACTCATGGAGTTATTGTGCCATCCTGAATAAAAAACTATTAATGCACACCATATGGCTGAACCTATGAAGAGATATTCACAATATTATTCTGTATTCAGAAAACACAAGCTTTGGTTCTTCTTATTACCAATTGGTTATATACCACCGACCAGATTAGTGTCTCCCCCACACCTCAGGCCTCCGTAAAATGGAAATAAAAATATGTACACCAAGAATTGTTAGAACTAGATGGGGCAGTGTTTGATACATCCCTTAAAAGTTGGGTGTGAGTGGTACCCATAGTGTGCTATAATGGATTCATGCCTTCAGCTATCCAGTTTCTTCTCTGGGCAGCAACAGCAGGGCCCAGAGACATTCTCCCCACACAGGGAAGAGTTCTGACCTCCAGAGAGTCAGAGAAGTTCAACAATGTGAAATAGGGGCTGACAAGTTATCTGAATTATAACTGCTCAGTCTTGTGCAGTGTGTGTGTGTGTGTGTACACGAAAGCACCTCTGTACTTGAGCATTTGGAGACCAGAAGTGAACCTCAGGATTTGTCCACATTGTTCTTTAAGACAAGTTGTCTAACCACAGAACTCAAGAGATCTGTCTGTCTCTGTCCCCTTCCTAGGGTTGGAATTAAAAGTGCATGCCAACATGCCTGACTTTTTATGTGGGTTCTGGGCCTCATATTCATGTCTCTGTGATTGTACAGTGTGACAACTAAACTCAGTTGTCAGCTTGACACACCTAGGAAAAAGAATTCTCAACTGAGAAATTGTCTCCACCAGATTGGCCTCTGGAAATGTACATTAGGTACTTCCTGGATTGGTAATTGTTGTGAAGAACAAGTACATTGTGGGTAATACTACCCTTGGACAAGTGAACCTGAGATCTATAAGAAAGGTAACTAAATGTGAACCTGGGAGCAAGACAGAACTGTTCCTCCGTGATCTTTTCTTCAGTTCCTGCCTCCAGGTTCCTGTCTTTAGTTCCTGCCTCAGCTTCCCCTGATGAAGAACCTTTAAGGTAAGGTAAAATAAGCCTTTTCTTTCCCAAGTCACTTCAGTCATGGTGTCTGTCACAGCAACAGAAACCCCATGGAGCCATCACTTTGCAGACTGCAACACAACTGATTAATGTTGTGTTGTGATAAGGTTAGTTGATGACATTGGTCTGTGAAGTAGCTTTACATTTTCATTTTATTGCTTTTTGTAGTAACATGATTCAAGTGAGGCATATAGAATCTTCTATTCCAACCACCTAAAGAGCTGAATCTCACCACAGAATGGAGAGGGAACCTGGACACATGTATTGGCTGTAAGGAAAAAAAAAAAGTGAAAGAATCTAAATTCAAGTCATAGACATATATTTAACAAGACTTTACTAGTGTGAACTATGAGCTATACACAGAGTTGCAAGCCAGTCCTCTTCAAGGTTCAGGGCCCTCTCTCCTGACATGGGGCATCATTGCTGCTGTCTAGAAACTAGTGCCATGAGTCATATGCAAATTGCAGTAAAGGAGTATCTTTTATGACTATTCTTTGAAATTACAAACATGTTTGTTTACAAGGCTCTTTGTTTCTATGTTGAACATGCCTCACCACAGCAATTTTCAACGAGAATCTCAAAGGAGACTTTTGGAAGGTCACTGAAGTAGTCTGTCTGTCTGTCTGTCTGTCTGTCTGTCTGTCTGTCTGTTTAGTTCTCCTTGAGAATTTGACACTTTTTCCCTCTCCCTCACCTCAGCTCTTTGAGTAACCATCTTACTCTGTAGCTCTAGCTAGCCTGGAACTCACTATGTAGCTCAGGCTAGCCTAGAACTTGCTGTCATGTTATGGTCCCAGCATCTCAAGTGATGAGATTACAGAAATGTGCTACTATGCCAGGTTTACCTTTCCAGAGACTCAACTGTCTCTTTTCTGATTCAGACAAAAGAATGCAGAGAAGCACAGGCATGGATGCCTTTGGGTTAGTCAAAAACTGAGCAGTTCTAGCATTCCTGCCCTGAACATAATGATTGGTATCCAGAGAAACACACAAGAATCTAAACTGGGCACTGGAAGCTTCTAGGTATATAGGCCAAATCAGAAATAGACATTTGATACACAAGAAGTAATAAGCCATGTAAGCAGGGTATCATATCAAGTTTGGACATTTGACTGAGTTAGAAATATTTACCTTTACTGTTTTATCTTTTTTTATTAGCAACTTTACTTTCATCACCAATATTTGAATCCTAGGAGAGAAAAAAGAAATAAAATCATAGTAATAAATTTTGAGATATTCAGATTTAAATTTAGGGAAGTATGCTCATCTGGATTTTGAATGAAGATATAGATAACACACACAGGCATACACACACAGAGGGGGAGGGAGGAAGAAAGAGAACATTTTTTAAAATAACCTTCAGAAAAGACACTGGAGACTTTTTATGTCCTTAAAAAATAATTTTTCTTTTTATAAAGTCCTTATGTATTTGGACAAAGGCTAGATGAAGGTTAATGTCCTCTAGTTAAAGTGAACATATTTTATCAACTAATAAGATTATCATTGTACTTTCAAAGACTAAATCATTCAGCAAAACAGAGAACTGTCTAACAGGGTGATGTGTGTATAATGTGTGTGCCTGTAAGTGTACACGAGTGTGCGTGAACTGTGAAGGAGTTGTGAAGTACACATGAGCTGCTGTGAAAGAAATGATGAGAAAGGACTTGGGGACTTCATCACACCCTCCACAGAGCCATCCATTGGGGCTGACATTCACAGGTACCAGCGTCACGCCACATCAGGTTGTTACAGCAGTAAAGAGAACAGGACCAGAGCCCTGCTCTCTCTGGCTCCTTTACCCTCAGCTCCCCCATGTTCTATCAACTATGTGACCTTGAGAAGGTCCAGAAAGATCAGACACGTGACAACCTTCCATTCCTAGTGTTCTTCCTGCCCCATCCGTTCCCATCTGAGGATGACTTCCTTCTCCACCCACCTTGATTCCACTGTACTAAGAGGACAGGGATTGGAGTCAAGGAGTCAGGAGCAATGATGGAATTCTAACATAGTTATTACCATCCTTATTTACAGATGACGGATGCAATTTTGTTTAAATTACACAGAAAAGACAGCATGGTTTAGAACTATTGTGGGCATCTAAACTTTAGTTTGGTGACAATTGTACTCTCCAGCATACGACTCTTGGACTTGACAGAGAAAAGGAAGATCCCGTAGAGAACTCTATTTTATTCCTCTTTCCCGAAAGACCACTAGAATTTCAGTGGAAAAACAAGTAACTACCTCTGGACGGAAACAGGCTTCAGGGTCTTGCACTCTGCTGCATTCCTCCCCAGCAGCAGTAAACTTCGTGAACAAACACAGACGCTCCTCGCTCGTGATCTCTGGCATCCACTTTACCAAGTTGACCATGAACCTGTGATCATAGACACCCAATAGAATCCATGAATCTCCTCTCTGTAGCTTTGCTTCTTCCAAGTGTTTGTTACAGAAACACACATGTCCTAAGTGTCAAATTTGTGAGTGTAAAGTGTTTAAATATTCCATTTCTGCAAGAGTCTTATGAAACTTTCTTTCTGATTCACAGAATGGACTCTTGGCAAAATATATAGACACAGACAAGAAGAAAATGGACCTTAAAGTAATAGATCTTCTAGAAGATCCTTTTCCTCAGCTATTTTTATTTCACTTGGTATAGACAAGTGTCTAAATCCAAAATCATGGGTCTTTATTGTTGGCATTTAAATATCACCTGAGAGAGAAAAAGTAAAATCCCTGCCCCTTTGTATCTCCCCTGTTTTAAAACACAGAAAATCTCAAGACAAAAATTTGTATCCTTGGAGATGGTGAAGTGACTCAGTAGGGTTAAAGGTGCCTGGCACCATGCCTGGTGATCTGAGTCTCACCTCAGGACCCACGTCACAGAAGGAGAAAACCAACCACCACAAGCTGTCCTCTGACCTCTTAGTTCATCTACATGGTGCGTGCAGTGGCACAGACATGCACACATGCACATGCATACACAAATTACTAATGTAATAGCATTTAAAATATCCATATCATCCTCTCCTAAACGAAAAAATCCATCTCACTTGTACCTATCCAGTGGCCCTGTAACTGTGTGACCCTTCTTTACAAGTCCCAATAATTAATGGACTCTCCAAAACTCCAGTTAGAAAAAAGGAAAGCTACATTTTTGTTTATCAACAATAGCAATAAATACACAATGTTGTTTTGTGCCTAGAAAAACAAACCATTTGTTGACCAATACAAATTGTATCAGCCAAAGCACCTAGACATCATGCTAACTTTTCGGAGTCAGATGTTCCTTTGGGCTGTAGAAAGGGGTTGGGAGAGTTCATACCTGTATTTCTTATCCTGAAGGTCCTCACTGTGAGCCTGACACCAGTCTGCACGCAAGGCAGATATAAGCGCAGAGACTGATGGGAGCGCATAGCTTGTGTCATCCTCCAGATCCTCAAAGCAGGGTCTTCTGAAGGCAAAGTCTGTTCTGCAGCAGTGGTCCACAGCTGTATTGATAGTTCGATTTTCATTTACTCCACATAATTCTCCAAGAGCTAAATGTGCCTATACCAACAAGAAGTGGAATGCAGATATCATTTTAAAATTCTAATGACACTTTAAAAAAATATATGTGATTAGGTGAATATCTAGTTCGGGAAACCAGAAACCTCACTTAGGAGAACACAAGTACTTCTAAGATTGTGCTGTTGCCCAGTGTAGTAAGAATTGTAAAGGCTAAATGGAAATATTACAAAAGTTCAGCCCACAGCAATTAAATACCTACAGATTACTTTTGTCATGTTATATACACAAAGTTTCTATTACATACAAAGATTTATGAACAGTCACTTCAAAGCAATGACAAAATGCTGAAGAATATTATTTTAAGGTGTGTTAACTTTGTTTATGTTGCAATTGTTTAACTCTGTGAAGCTGTGTTACTTTGACTGTCTAAAACACCTGACTGGTCTAATAAAGAACTGAAGAGCCAGGCAGGAGAGAGAAAGAGAAGAAGCTGGCTGGCAGAGATAAAATATAGAAGGAGAAATCTGGGGAAAGAGGAAGAGAAACGAAAGAGTGAGAAGAAAGGAGATGGAGTACAAGGAGTATATCAGGGATCAGCCACTCAGCTACACAGCCATCCACAGAGAAAGGAAGGAAGAAAGAGAATAGAAAAAGATAAAAGCCCAGAGCAAAAGATAAATGGGATAACTTAAAAAAAAAAGCTGGCTGGGGTATTTAAAAGTTATAATACGAATCCTCTGTGAGTGATTTATTAGGGAGCTGGGTGGTGGGTCCCAAAAGAGCAAAACTCAAAACTCCCAACAACAACCAAAAGTGGTTTATTCTGCTCCTGGGTACTCTCCACCTATCCTATAAGACGGCACAAACTGTCCCCTTGAGGACAAAATGCAAAAACTGTAACACTATTTTAAATGGTAGGGTTTCTGGTCTGGGATGTAGTGCAGGGATAGCCTGCCTAGCATGTATAAGAACTACAAAATAAATGAATAAGGTTTTCTATGTCATTCTGGAACAATACTGTGCTTTCTAAATCATTTATCCTAGCCTCTGACATAATTTAAAATGAAGAAAGATAATTTGGAGAGTCCTTGAAAAAATGACTTAGGACATCCTCTTCTGATTTTCATGGATTCACAAGGTGAGTCAAAAAATAATATTTCTTTTTTGGACAGTGTTGAAAACAACAGAGAAGAGTAGAGAATCAGTATAAACCAACACTGGAAGGAGCAAGTAAGAAAAGCCAAGTGCAGGTCTGCAATCCCAGCACTGAAGAGTCAGAGACAGGAGGATCACCACAACTTGGGAGCAGCCTGGTCTACACAGTGAATCCCAGGACAGCTAAGGCTGTACAAGGGTGCTGTCTCAAAAACAGGAACAACAGATAAGAGACAGAACACCAATAGGGAGATCTCATTGGGCCCCACCCCTAGAGCTACAGGCAATGGAAAACTGCTGAGAGAGGAAGAATTCTGGAGAGGAGCAACCTCATGAGTTATCCCATACCAAATAATCATACCTAAAATAAGTACATATAAGTAACATTGAACTGACACATCAGGTTTTATATATACATTTATGTGTGTGTGTGTATGTGTGTGAGTGTGTATGTGTAAGAGTAATAATTAAAGAAGAGGTCATGATTTGAAAAGCAGTGAGGAGTAATGATGTAATTATACTTTAAGCATTGCAAATTTAAAAAGAGCGTGGCCATACTCACCAAGTCATCGACACAAGCAAACTCTTCACTTAGGGTGCAGCAGGATGCCAAAGCTTCCACCATTTCCTCACTAAGGGAGACCAGCTCTTCCACAGAGAGCTGTGGGGCTGCCTTAGTAAACTTGACAAGGTAACTGGAAGAAAACACATCTGTTTGACTCTCGATGATGGCAGATACTCATTTTCCTTTGAATAGCTACTATACTCCAGATTAACAATATCCATGAGAGTTAGAACAGCCAGAACCAAACCCTCATGCCATGATAAAAGATTATGGGCAGAAACATCCTGGGCCAGTAAGTGAAGTTTTTGAAATGCTTTGTGTTGATGACAACTATTGGAAAAGGAGCATTTGACAGACATGTTAGGAATAAGATAACGAGGACTAAGGTCCTTAAAGGGACTGAGGTGGACATTGCTGCCGACAGGAACAACGCAGGAAGAATGAAGTCATGTTTGAATTGGAGATGCTGAGCTTCCATAAACTCAGCACTAGCATGATTAGTATTTTTAAATCTAAATTAACTGCATATTATTATTGAATTCTCATAAAATTCCCAAAAGGATTTTACATATTAATATTAATATGTAATGTTTAATAATCAATATTACAATGTCAAGCAAATACCCTGATAATTCACTAATTATCATTGGCTTTACCCCTGAGCTAACCATTGGTTTTCCAGGAAATAGTAGCCACCTCAAGTCTTGTCCATTCTTCTATCCCACAAGACAGAATCCAAGAAGCCTAATTTGGAATTGAGAAACTCAGGTTCACAGACACTAAGGTGTTATAGGAACACTCTGTCTAGAATCTCATAATTCTTTCATCTATGACCTCATTTCTGGTCAAGGATTTATGTAAAGGCTCAGTGTGAAATCTTCACTCTCGTGTTCTTATTTCTTCTCAGAACTGATGAATTGGTATAACTGAAAGTGACCTGATAGTTTATATTTGAAAGATCATATTATTCTGGTCACAAGTGTTAGCCCAGCTATGCGACCTACTGAAGTTGCAGGGTATCCTTCTCCAACGCCTGGAACCGTTGGCATTCTTGTCTAACCATTGCAAAGCTTTTCTCAGTTGTCTCATTGAATTTATCCTCCTGGAAATTAAAGCAATCATGATTACAAACATTTCATCTAAAACTGAATGAAGCCACATGTCAGCTTCTTGAGTACATTTTTTGTTTGGAGATTACATCCAAACTCTAATTACTATATATTTTTCACCAAATAGAGCATAGCTTTATATGTATGTGCAAGAATTTGAATTATTCAATTATAGATAGACAGTTCAACTATCTCAATCCTTTTTAGAACTTTAGGAGTTAGGAGGTAAAATTTAAATTTTATCTGGGCAATATCTGTACTTGATCTTTATCTAGAAGGAGCCAGAGAAGTTTTTGTCTTCATCATTTGTAACTTGAGCAACTTTCCAAGGTGACCCTGCTAAGACTCACTCTGTAGAGCAATGTAGGGGTATTTATCTGGGTTTGTGTCTTTTCCCATTGTTTAGGTTTAGAACTCAAAATTTCTCATAGTTGTCTTCAACTATTTGGTGGACATTTTTTTGTCACAGCATAAATTCGACATTTTCATCGGGCTATGAAAGAACACCACACTATAACACATGGGCCTAGTGCAACAAATGTGTCTCCATGAAGAGAGAGAAATTTCTAGTACCATGATTCATACAAAGATGAGGAGCAGAGGGGCTTGTTAAGAACAGTGACAGAGCAAAAATGAAAAATTTAAAAAGAAAGCTTTCTTATTGCATTGCCTAAATTTGAATGATTATAAACTGACTTTTATAATATATGAAAGAAAAATATAAAATAAAGCAAAAGTAGTGTATAAGAAAAAAATTGTGGAAAAAATGTAAAATCCTTCTGTAATACATAAAGTTATATTTTACAAGAATACAAAGAAACATGGGAAGCTATTTGTTTTGATATAAAAATGAGAAACACCAACAGATTTTTATATGAAATTAAAAATAATATATCAAAATTTATATGAGATTATTTTAGTTGAGAATTCCATACAACTTCTGATTATATCTGCCCTTTTATATAGAAAAATTCAAATATAATTTTAGAAATTAAAGAAATACTTAAAACATAGCCGCTTTCAAACATAAATTTATGAAGCCTAATTTGTATGTGAGATGCTGGCAAAGGCAATGTTGAAATAAACATACTCAAACCCTGCTCTGGGACTCGATTGATCAAAAAAAACTTCTAAAAATTAACAGCAATTTGTGACAAATGATTTTAAAAGCCTGTATTACTCCTTCAATTGACGATCTATCCTGAGGGGGGGGGAAACACTACAAATATTAGAGAAAATGTGTAGAGTGAGATTCTCATCTATGAGTCACTTATAAATCTGTAAACATATAACTAACATGCCCAGTGTCCACACACCATAGCAGAGCATGTGAGCAGACTACTTCACATCATTAGAACTGGGCATCAAGCTCACGAAGAGAGACATTTTCTGTGTTAGAAGCAGAAGTCACAGGCTCCTGGGACCTGTGATGGGAACACAGCCATTTTTCCACTCTGAGTTGAACCCTGTCCTTCTCTTGTTTCAAACACTGACACTCTGGGGAGAATAAATTTCTGTTATTTGAAATTGCTAGCTGTGTGGACATAATAGCAAACAAATAAAGCACCATTTATTACAAAATGAAAAGTTTCCTGTTGGGCTAAATATTATAAGGTCCAAACATTTTCTAAGAAATATACTTTTTTTCGATTTTATTTTTTAAGATACATGCAAATATAGGGCAAGAATTATGAAAGAAAAATATTTAATATAATATAATGATTATATAGTACATATAATAAATATTATATTAAAGTCAGAAAGCTTTAATAAAAATTGATCATTGTTTTTGGTTTTCTGAATCTACATCAATGGGACCTACCGCATGGTGGTAACAATCTGGGGGGCTTTCTTTGTTGCAGCAATCTTCCAGGAGATCCTTATAAACTTTAGTAACTCTTAGAAACTCTGCTATAGAAAGTTCCCTGTTTCTTCTGGAATATTCATGAGTAAACCTGAGATGTGCAACACATTTATTATGTTAGAACTCATAGAAAGAACAAAAGACCCCACACCACTTTCAATGAATGTAGTAAGATCTAATGCTATGTCTGTTGCCAGAAGCTAAACCTGGAATTTAGTCTGATCATAGAACATGTTACACAATTTTTTTCTGTATTATATTTCAGAATAACATTCTTTTTTCTCTCTGGACCACACATTTTTAATTAGAGGTCCCCTTGTCTTTCATAACACATATTCTGTACTCACCATCACCTCCCATCTAACATTTTCCTGGAGACTTTAGCTTTAGTATTAACAACTAAGCACAGTTCTGGATGCTTTGGGCTACATTTTATTTTGTGAGTGAGTCTTTGTTGCTCTAGCCCTACAATAGGATACCAACACTGGGCTAGAGTTTCAGGACTCTCTAAAAAAACCACATGGCAACATTCAGAATAACATTCTCTCCTCATCAAAGAGTATAGAATTGTTAGAATTATTTAGAAAAAAACTCTTAGGATAATTAACAAATGATACTGTATATCAAAAATATGTCATAGCTGAAGGATTCTAGGTCACCATAACACAGAGAAGCATATGCATCTGTGTTTAGTAACTCTGATACTCATAATAACTAAGAAATGGAACCACAAGCATATCAGTAAAGAAAATGTGATACATACACAATGGGATTTCTTCATCCATAAAAAATAAAATAAAATCATGACATTTGCAGGAAAATAGATGGAATTAGGGATCATTATATTAAGAGAAATTAAGCCTGACTCAGACAAATACTGTGTGTTTCTGTCAAATACAGAATCTAGATTTTGAACTTGTGCATTTGTGTGTGTGTGTGCATGCGTGCATGTGTGTGAGTGAGTGTGTGTGTGCGTGCACGTGTGTTCATGTGAAGGTGACCAGAAAATGGAGGGCAGATGGGGGACTGCATTGGGAGGATGCAATAAATGAGAACAAATACTAAAATTTCAGCATGAAACCCATCTCTGTGCACTGACTTTAAAAATCAATAGTAACAGAAAGTAAAGCAGACAGTTCAACTTGTCCCAGTGACAAATAAGATTCATGCTTAGTCCTGCGACTTGCAGTTCGTTAATCCTCCCTTTAGGAACTGTGGGCTGACATTGCTGGACAGTCAAGTGTGTGACTCCCCAGAACCCAGGAGTCAGTTCCTTCCTCTGTTGTTTCTACTTTTCTACTGTGAATTCTAACAATCCACTCAATCCCTTTATTTCTCAGTGTGCTCGCCAAAATATCAGAGGAAATGGCACTTATTCTACATTCGGTTTTGAATTAAAATGGATAATCTGAATAAGATGCTTAGCCTATTGCATGGCACAGGTAAAGCACTTGGTAAATGCTAGCCATCACTGTGATACCATCATTGTCATTGTTTTTTAGTGAAAAACATATAAGACAACTAATGTGAAAGCCATGATCTTCATAAATTGTATGATGCTTGTGAATTAATTGGAGCCTTATCCTTCTACTCAATTTAGCCAGTGTAGAAATGTCACATGTCTCTGTTTGCCTTCTAAACTTTCAATAGAGAGTTAGGTACTCAGCAAAGAAGCCATCCGGGTTAGCATCTCGTTCTTGACACACATTTTCGCTGTCAGTAAATTTGGCTGCCCTGAGAGATAAGTCCTCTGGTTTGTCTTCTTTATTTATGTTAATTATGCAGTCTTCACGATCTGGTATTTTCTTTTCACAGCATTCTTTAATTTTACTTGAGATGAAATCTTGTTTCGAACAAATATGGTTCATAACTTGGCTCTGCATTAAATAAGGATAAGAGAAGTTTTGGCTCTAAGACTCTCTTCAAGACTTGCTTTTACTTCACAAAAGAATGGCCTCTCACAAAGCCAATTGTGAACATAACATTAGCACCTACCTCACCAACAGAGTCAGTCATGATTGCAACATTAGCACCTACTCATCAACTGATCAGATAATTAAAATTCACTTAAATTTGACATGGACTTCATATTCATAAAGTTTCACATTGGTGTAATCATTTTCTTCCCTTAGGATTTTAGATCATATAATCATGAAAAAGAGGGGGCTCTATTCTAAACTTACATGCATCGCTAAATATTAGTGTTTTAAGTACTTTTCCATTCCTCTGATATGTTGAAATCTCTACTTTTTTAATGCAACCCATCTAATCTAGTTCTATTATGAACTAGAACTATCTTTCCAAGGATGAAGCAAAACCCATAAACATTTGCTAAGTGTCAAATATTGGTTAAGAGCACTGATATTTCAGAGGACTCAGGTTCTGTTCCTTAACTCCTACATGGTGAATCATGGCTGCCTGTAACTCCAGGTCTAGAGGATCCAAAACCCCTGACTTCTGTAAGTACTTGCACAAAGGTGGTAACTGTGTGTGTGTGTGTGTGTGTGTGTGTGTGTGTGAGAGAGAGAGAGAGAGAGAGAGAGAGAGAGAGAGAGAGAGAGAGAGAAGAAAAAGAAAGGAATATGAGGCTAACACTAAAGGTCTTCTGAAAACCATATGAAACTTACTCCTGCAGATGCTTCCTAAAGAATAGACCAGTATGGAGGGAATTTAAAAGGGATTACTCTAGGACTGCAGAGATGCCTCAGAGGTTAAGAGCACTGACTATTCTTCCAGAGGTCCTGAGTTCAATTCCCAGCAACCACATAGTGGCTCATAACCATATATAATGATATCTGATACCCTCTTCTGTATACTGTATACATAACATGCCTGCAAGATATACTTGTACAATAATGGCTCAAATGTTACAGGAGTAACCAACTACTTTTTGCTTGGATTTAAGACCCACTCTATGAGATGGAACCCATGTCTGATACTATAAAAATGACCAAGAACTTGAGACTAGAAAGGTCATGAGCCTAGAGGAAAACCTGCAACTATTTTCTTTTTTTCTAAAAATGAACATAGCAATAAAATGACTCCTAATGACATATTGTTATACCCAAACATCAATGCATCACACTCAGCCCTCATCAGAAAATCTTGCAGAGACTCAGGCCAGTGTGCAGAGTGGGAGACTTTGGAGCACTGGGTTCTGAATGGGATCTCTTTATCAAACCCCTACATTCAAGGTTTATGTATCTATGTGGAATAGGAAGTAGAAAGGCTGTAAGAGCCAGAAGTGATGAATGACTCTAAGAGAACTGTGTCTTCCAGACACACAGGAGAAAATGGGCACAGAGTCCCAGCCCTAGCCAAGAAAATTTTTTCAAATGATACCTTCTGGAAGAGGGAAAATCTGTTTTCCCTAGAGGAGTGACACTGGGTATACCAACCAGACCCCAGAGCAGATGCCATGCTCAGGAATAGCTGTTATTCAACACAAAATGGACTCCTTGTATGTGTGTGTGTGTGTGTGTGTGTATGAGTGTTTGTGTGTGTGTGTGTGTGTGTGTATATAGTGTGTCTGTATGAGTGCTTGTATGTGTGTGTACACATGTGTGTGCATGTGTGTATGAGTGTTTGCATGTGTATGTGTGGTGTGTGTTTGTATGTGTGTGTGTGCTTTTTTGTTTTGTTTTTATTTGTTTTTGGTTTTTTTTTTCTGAGAGAGATAAAGGATGTAAAGTTGGATGAGTAAGGAGGTTGGGGGAGGATCTGCTTGCAGGAGAGGTAAGACTGTGATCAAACCATATTGTATGAAAAAAAAAGCCAATAAAAAATATTGATTAGAAAAATAACCATTACAGAAACTACAACTTTCCAAATAGAAGAAGCTTTCCTTTTCTTATAATTATTTCCATATACTATAAATTTGAAGCTGTTCAAATAATCAAATATATCTAGTATATAAGAGAGAAAGCCCCATCCTGTCCTGTCATCCCTGATCCCACCTCTATATAAACTTGGGGACAGAGAAAGAGGAAGGCAGTCTTTCCCACACAGGACTAAAAGCTGACTGGGTTCTCAGTCTTCACCCTAGCCAACCCCACACTCAGGTACTTCAGGTACCTGACTAGACTCAACCTATTCCCCCGACTGGAAGCTTCTCGTGAACACTCAGGGTAAAAAATAAGATAAATTCCAAGGCTAAGGTGAGAATGGAACAGGAATTGGTATATTTCCAGCATTCGTATCTCATCTGAAGTCAGTATTGTTCTAGGCAAAGCATGTTTTAATTTCTTGAGAATTCATTTCTATTTTCAGTTAATGACAATTAAATTTCTTCCATTTTTCCATAAAGACATTAAAGAGAAGGAAATTTGAAATACAATATTATTCCTTCATTTCAACTACAAGCCATAAAAATTTAAATTATTATCCTAATTTAGTATATTGGATTTAACATTATTAAACCCATATTTCCATAACAACCAAATACTACGAAATCAATTATGAGTGGCATCTTTTTAATTGGGTTACATTTGAGAATAAAATAATTTGGGAGGACATCTTCTGTCCACTGCTTAATTTAAGGCAGATCTTTCCCAATCCTCTAAAATTGAAGTTATATGAGTAATATACTGTCTTTACTGTAAGTAAAACAACTAAAAAAATATGTAAAGTCAATACAACAAAGCTTAATTTTAACTAAGAAGAAATCTGTGGAGTGTGTTTTTTTTTTTAGTTTTTTAACTTTTTCTAATTTAATATTTTTATTGAATAATTGGAAATTTAATAAATGCACATTTATTACACCCTCCCACATTTATGCTCCTCCCTCAAAAAGGGAGAAAAAATGCCCAAGTCAAACTCCCAGTGGCCAGCCCCTTAAAGAAAACTGAGTCTTTCTGGGGACCCAGAAGCCGTGAGCTGTGAAGGGCTACACTTTAGCCACAGGGCTGGAGGGCTGGCTCAGTGAGCAAGTTCCCTTCTTGCAAGCATGAGGACATGTGCTTAAGCCCCAGAATCCACACTTTAAGTCTGTGAATTGTTAATGAAATTGTGTTCCTTCAAAGTGCATAAGCAATTTCAACTCTGCAACAGTGTACTGACTGGTACATTTCTTAACAAACACACAAAATTTTAAGGGTTACCAGATGCTGGGGTAGGTGCAAGAATTGAGAAGATGAAGACAAAATTTCAGATCTAAAGGAGAAATAATTCCAGGAATTCTATTGTAGACTGTGGTGATTATAGCTAATAATAGAATGTCATATAACTTTTAAATTGCTAGGGAAGTAAATTGAAAGTACTCTTACCACAAAAACATGTATATAAATATATTCAATATTTATCAAAAAAAGAGGAAGGGAGGGAAGAAGAAAAGAAAATTATTTGAAAAGAGCTCAGGAAATCAAATAAAACAACTTTTAAAGAAACAATAGTAATGACATTTTCTGAGGTTTACTAAGAGCTTGTGAAGTTAAAAAAATAATTACTAATGGGCAGGAAGAGAAAGGAATGGTAGCGAACAGGAGTTCTAGTCTTGGAAGGTCCCTGTGCAGTCACCTTCTGCACATTTTATGAAGAACCAGAGAGGAACCTTGAAGTCTCTAAACATAAAGAAAGAACAATCTGATAATATCTAAGTTGATCAGTACCCGTACAAACACATATGACACAATATTGCACTGAATATCATAACTATGAGCAATTTTATGTGATAATTAAAATCACTTTTTTTTGCTTTCTTTTAAAGAAAATTTACCTGGCTTCGGATACACTGCACAACATCTCCTTCACAGCATACATCATACATGGAAGAGACATCTTCTAAGAGGGAAGTAAGGTCTGTAAATCCAATCTTGGGGAACTTTTTACTGAATGTAGCAATGTTTCTGGAAAGATCAGAGATAGACCACTAAGATTATTTGAATAGCCAGTAGTTGAAGAAGGTCCTTTCTTATACAACAAAAAATCACATAACTATCAAGAACAATTGGCAGCATGATTTTTGAACCAATGTTTTATCAAATAGCTGATAATAATGTTATAAGATCTATATAAGCATTTGGAAAATCGAAGGCTGGCCATTTTGCCACCCTCCCCCAATTCTAGATTCCAACTAAACATGACCTGAGAGTGTCTCTGTGTCCCATCATTACTTCAGCAAAAGATACTATGTGAGCTGATTGTAGTTGTAGAAAAAACATCACACACAATCCAAAATGCATCTCAGAAAAGCCTTCTTTCCCTTGGCATCCTCTTGGCCCTACATCTTTTCCCATCTTTCCTTAATGGCCTTGTTTTTGAGCTGTGTAGACTCCTCCACCCCTCAAATCCTTAAGAACCCAGAAGACTATGGTTCCAGTTCCGCTTCCAGGACCAGGTGCTGTCTGCAGAGTCCCAGCGCACTCTGTAGCAAGGGCAGTAAAAGTCTGCCTGTCACCATACCCTCAGCTGCTACTGAGGGAATTTGCATGGCTACTCACCTCGACCTCGAACTGAGTGAGGAGATAACTACAGGGATCCCTGAAAGACAGACTCAGACCCTGCCCAGGGAGGTGACAGGAGGCACACAAGCCCGAGTACCACAACTGACCAGGACCATCTAATTGTGAACCACTGAAGCCATGAGCAAACGTCAGTGCAAAAGAATTACATAATAATACAAAGAACAACATGGTAACTCAAGAAGAGAGTGGCGATCTTACAAATACAAGACCTGAACTGAGCAATGAAGAGGAAACAGAAGGAAGCAACACCAAAAATTCCTTTTTGATGATCATCGAAGCTCTCAAAGAAGGTATGAAAAATAGCCTTAAAGAAATAGAAGAAAATGCAAACAAAAAATTGGAAAAGATGAACAAATCTATGAAAGAAACATGCCAGGAACTAAAAGCTGAAATAAAAGCAAAACGGAAGCAATAAAAAAGGCACAAAATGAGGCAAAGATAGAAATAGAAAATCTGAAGAAAAAAGCTGAAACCACAGATACAAGCATAAAAAACAGAGTTCAAGAGATGAAAGATAGAATCTCAGAAGTGGAAGACTCAGTAGCTCAAATAGATATATCAGTCAAAAAAAATAGTAAAACTAAAACGCCATAACTCAAAATGTTCAGGAAATCTGGGACATCATGAAAAGACCTAATTTGAGAATAATAGGAATAGAAGAAGGAGAAGAATACCAGCTCAAAGTCACAGATAATATTTTCAATAAAATCATAGAAGAAAACTTCCCTAACCTGAAGAAGGAAATGCCTATAAAGATACAAGAAGATTAGAGAACACCAAATAGATATGACCCCCCAAAAAAGTCAGCATGCCACATTATAATCAAGCCACAAACATACAGAACAAAGAAAAAATTTTAAGAGCTGCAAAAGAAAAGGGCCAACACACATATAAAGGCAGACCCATCAGAATAACGCCTGACTATTCAATGAAAACAATGAAAGCTAGAAGGGCTTGGTCAGAAGTTATACAGACGCTAAAACAGCATGGCTGCCAAACTAGAATACTATACCCTGCAAAATTATCAATCACCATAGATGGAGTAAACAAGGTATTTCAGCACAAAGTCAGACTGAAAGAATATTTATCTACCAATCCAGCACTACAGAGAGTATTAGAGGGAAAACTCTAACCTAAGGACCCCAGATACACCCACGAAATCACAAACAATCAATAATTCCACAGAAGAATACCCTAGAGAAAGGAAATACAAACAAGTTACCACCAAAAATGGCAGGAAATATGAATCAATGGTCACTAATTTCCCTTAATATCAATGGTCTCAATGCTCCTATGAAACGTCACACACTAACAAGATGGAAACAACAGAAGCCATCCTTCTGTTGCCTACAAGAAACACACCTCAACAGCAAAGACAGACACAGGCTTAGAATAAAGGGTTGGGAAAAGATTTTCCAGTCAAAGGGTCCTAAGAAACAAGCAGGGGTTGCAATCCTAATATCTAACAAAGTAGACTTTAAGCTAAAAGCAATTAAAAGGGACAAAGATGGTCACTACTTATTCATCACAGTAAAAATTGGTCAAGAGGAGATTTCAATCTTAAATATTTATGCTCCTAATATAGGAACACATACTTATGTAAAAGAAACACTGCTAAAGCTCGAATCCTACATCAATTCTTACACCCTAATAGTGGGAGACTTCAATACCCCACTTTCAACCCTGGATTGATCAACCAGACAGAGCCTCAACAGAGAAATAAGGAGTCTAAATGAGGTTATGATGCAAATGGATTTCATAGATATCTACAGAACCTTCCACCCAAAGGCAAAGGAATATACATATTTCTCAGCTCCTCATGGAACTTTCTCCAAAATTGACCACATAATTGGTCATAAAGCAAATGTCAACAGATACAAAAAAATGGAAATAATCCCTTGTAACATATCGGACCACCAGGGCCTAAAATTAGAGTACAACAACATCAAAACCCAAAAAAAGCCTACCAACTCATGGAAAGTAAGCATCACTCAGCTGAACCATCTCTGGGTCAAGGAAGAAATTAAGAAAGAAATCAAAGTCTTCCTAGAATTTAATGAAAATTAATCCACAACGTATCCAAACTTGTGGGACACAATGAAAGCAGTCTTAAGAGGAAAATTCATAGCGCTAGATGACTATATAAAAAACCTAGAGAAATCCTACACTAGAGATCTAACAGCTCAGCTGAAAGCCTTAGAACAATTAGAAGCGAACTTACCTAGAAGGAGTAGACAACAGGAAATAATCAAACTTAGAGCTGAAATCAATACAATTGAAACAAAAAGAACAATACAAAGAATCAATGAATCTAAGAGTTGGTTCTTTGAAAAAGTTAACAAGATAGATAAGCCTTTAGCCAAACTAATCAAAAAACAGAGAGAGAGTGTTCAAATCAACAAAATCAGAAACGAAAAGGGGGACATAACAACAGACCCCCAGGAAATACAGAGAATTATCAGATCATACTTTGAAAATCTGTATTCCACAAAAATGGAAAACCTAGAAGAAATGGACAGCTTTCTGGACAGGTACCATCTACCAAAATTAAATGAAGATCAGATTAATTACCTAA
>PVIH01025664.1:0-20243 GCA_004025045.1 Sigmodon hispidus
CCTATGAACACCTGATTTTTGACAAAGAGGCCCAAAACATTCAATGGAAAAAAGATAGTATATTTAACAAATGGTGTTGGCATAACTGGAAGGAAGTGTGTAGAAAAATGCAAATAGATCCGAGCCTGTCACCCTGCACAAAACTCAAATCCAAGTGGATCAAAGACCTCAACTTAACCCCAACCACTTTGAACTTGATGGAAAAGAAAGTGGGAAATACACTTCTACAAATTGGCACAGGCCACCACTTCCTAAATATAACACCAGTGGCACAGGCACTAAGACCAACAATCAATAAGTGGGATCTCCTGAAGCTGGGAAGCTTCTGCAAAGCCAAGGACATTGTCAATAGGACAAAACGCCAGCCTACAGAATGGGAAAAGATTTTCACCAACCCTACAAGTGACAGAGGACTGATCTCTAAGGTATATAAAGAGCTCAAAAATTTAGATCACAAAACCTTGAATAACCCAATCAAAAAATGGGGTTCAGATCTAAAAAGGGAATTCTCAGCAGAGGAACTACGAATGGCTGAAAGACACCTGAAAAAGTGCTCTTCATCTTTAGCCATCAGAGAAATGCAAATCAAAACAACTTTGAGATACCACCTAACACCTGTTAGATTGGCTAAGATAAAAGACACAGAGGACAGCCTATGTTGGAGAGGATGCGGAGCAAGGGTGACACTCCTCCATTGTTGGTGGGATTGTAAGCTTGTTCAGCCACTTTGGAATACAATATGGAGGTTTCTCAGAAAATTGAGAATCAGTCTACCCAAGGACCCAGCAATACCACTTCTGGGTGTATACCCTAAAGAGGCACATTCACACTCCAAAGGTATTAGCTCAACTATGTTCATAGCAGCATTATTTGTAATAGCAAGAACCTGGAAACAACCTAGATGTCCCTCACCTGAAGAATGGATTAACAAACTGTGGTACATCTACACAATGGAATACTACTCAGCAGTAAGAAAAAATGATATCCTAAAATTCGCAGGCAAATGGATGGATTTGGAGAATATCCTCCTGAGCGAAGTATCACAAACTCAGAGAGATAAGCAGGGGATGTACTCACTCACTAGTGGTCTCTGAACAAACAAACAAGAAAAAAAGCCAAACATGCCCAAGTGGCAAACCACAACCACCGAACAGCTTGGGATCAGAAACACCCTGGACTGACCCTTCAAACCCCAGTCCAACTATAGGAACACCTGACTCACTCTTGAGGGAGGGGGGACAAAACTGGATTTGGCCGGGAGTGAAGACTGATCCAAGCATTATTGGGCCAGTGTCACCATAGGACTGTCTGCTCCCTGCCCAGGGAGGGGATGGGGAGTTGCAGAGAAGAAACATGACCAGATGTGGTGGGAGGGGGAAGAGACCTTGAATAAGGATATACAGGGATGGAAAAAAAAATTCAGAGGGAAAGCTGAACACAAAGAAAATATATGTGTAGCAATCTTATTTGCATTTCCACCCTTGATAAGCCATGCTTATGATTATTATCCTCTGTATAGTTATCGTTAACTCTTCCGCATTTTTAAATTCTTTTTACTGTTTTTTTGATAAATACAAAATAAAGAAGGAAAAAAAATGTAAAAAAAAAAAAAAGAAAAAGAATTCCTGTGGTATGCGATCACATCACCTGCAGATGAGTTTGCACTTTTCTCCTGTGTTCCTTTTATTTCCTTCTTTTCCTCTAGATCAAACTTCAATCACTTCATGGAACAGGATGCAAAGAATAGGCATGATTTTCTCAATCTTCACTGTAGGGGAAGTGCTTTAGATTGCCTTTGACTATATTATGTTGAAATGTGTTCATCCTACCCTTAATTTCTTCAAGGCTTTAAAATAAAGTGCTATTGAACTTTGTCAAAGGTCTCTGTCTATTGAGATTATCATGTGATTCTTTTATTCCCTGAATCTATTTGTGTACTATATTGCATTTATTTATTTAGGCACAATGAACAACCATTGCACCCCAGTATGAAGCTCACTTAGTTATGGTGAATGAACTTTTGAATATGTTGCCAAATAGTTTACAAGTATCTTGTTGAGAATTTTAGCATTTGTCTTTGTCATCGAGGTTTTCCTATAATTCCAGCTCTGTTGTGTCTGTTTTTTGGGTAGTTTTTTTTTATGATTTTCATGCCATAATTTACATTTTAACTCTATATCAATTGACACACTGTCTTATATTTGTTGCTGATGTTGTGACAAGATATCCTGGCAAAAAGCAACTATGGGAAGAAAGAATTTAGTACAAAATTCCATATTACACTCAATCACTATAGGGAAGTCAATGCAGCTATTCACATCATGTTTATAGTTAAGATTAGAGAGAGAATAAATACATGGGTGTTTCTTTGTGCTCAGTCTCTTCTCTACAACCCAAGGGATAGTGTCCACCACAAGGGACTATTCTTTCTACCTCAGTTAACATAATCAAGACAGTATTCTCACATACATGCCTGCAGGCCAACCTAATCTAGACAATGCCTCACTGAGATTCCCTTCCCAAATGATTCTAGAGTGTGTCAAGGTGACAGTACTAACCATCACATAGATATTTTTAAAGATGTAGTTATTTTAAGTTTCCTCTTAATGTCAAGAGTGATTCATGGATTCCTATTATAGTAGTGAAATACTCTGAATATAGGCAGACACTATCTTTACAAAATGTGTTTTATGCTTCACACATTTTTTGTGCTACTAATTATAATTGTCTAATTTTAATTTTAATGAGTCTCTTTAAAATTTATTATAAAAAATTCTAGCAGTGATTAACGTTATCAATTTTGTTGTGCTTGGACAGTTTTTATCTGTCTTATGTTTCTGAAGAGGAGAATTTCCTGGTAAGATACTCTTAATTTGCATTTTCTCCTGTTAGCACTTTGGATGTCTCTCTCTGAAAACTTCAGATCTGTATGCTTCTGCTGAAAATCTGCTGTGGAGTTCTCCCCACATACAGGATGCCTTTTTATGTCTTACTTCTGTTAAAAATATTTGAGTTTTATTTCTGAAAAATTGATTATAGAATATTGTTGACTACATATTTGTGATGAATGTCCTCAGGGAAACTGAGGCTTTATGGACATCCACATAACTTCATTGCCTACATATCTCTCTAGATTTGAGATGTTTTCAACTTATCTTTTCTTAAGTCATCATTTATATTTCTCTTATTTTCTTTTGATCCTTCAGTAATCCACATGTAATTCTCTTGATGGCAAAAAAGCCATAATACAAAACGTTCAGGAAATTTGGGACACCATGAAAAGAAATGAGCTGAGAATAATAGGAATAGAAGAAGGAGAAGAATACCAGCTCAAAGGCACAGATAATGTATTTAATAAATTCATAGAAAAAAAACTTTCCCAACTTAAAGAAGGAAATAACTATAAAGACATAAGAAGCTTACAGAACACCAAATAGGTTTGATCCCCCAAAAAAGTATGCATGCTACATAATAATCAAGCCACAAAACATACAGAACAAAGATACAATGTTAAGAGCTACAAAAGAAAAGGGCCCACTTACATATAAAGGTAGACTCATCAGAATAACACCTGACTATTTAATGAAAACAATGAAAGCAAGAAGGTCTTGGGCAGAAGTTATATATATATATATATATATATATATATATATATATATATATATATATATAAAGAATTTCTATAATGTGATCTTTTGAAGACAGTACCAGCAATTCAACTGGCATAATTTATTCAGAATAAAAAAATTGAATTATTAAACTAGGGGAGATACATTTGCTGTGTGATAAAGACATTAGTAGTAAAGCAATTAAGAGATAAACAGATTCTATCATCTGAAAGATTTTGACAAATGCTGTCCTTTGATCCAAAGGAGCAAATGGCACTTTTTAAATGAAGAAAACAAAGCCTAAAAAAATGTTGAGTTATTTTATATTTTATTTATTTTTATTTTATGTATAGAAGGGTTTATCTGAATGTATGTCTACACACTACATGTGTGTAGTGCCCTTGGAATGCAGAAGGTGGCTTTAGATCACCTAGAAGTGGAGTTATGGACTAGTGTGAGCTGTCATGTGGATGCTGGGAACTGAACCCTGATCCTCTCCAAAAAGCATCCAGTGCTCTTAACTACTAATCCATTATATCAGCTTCTGTGTTGAAAGCTTCTCTGAAAAAAAAAAAAAAAAGACAGAGTGTTGCTTGAAAGGTGAGATGAGTCAAAATAACATTTTCTTGAGTGGGAGTCTAGATTTCTGGAGACAAGTTTGTGTGTCAGGTTTCCATGCTCATTCTGGTCATCTCTGCAGACATTTACTCATGGGCCTCCCAGCAACTTTGTTGGGAGAGAGAAGAGAAGGGAAGAGAAAAGAGGAGAGAAGAGGAGAGGAGAGGAGAAGAGAAGAGAAGAGATAGAGAAGATAGAGAACTCTCAAATATTGCTAGACACATTGCTAGGCAGTCTAAGGGTGGTCACCCCTGGGGTACCACAAAGCCTGAGGTTCCATCTCATCCAGATTTTAGTGACTCATTTTAGCAGGGCTACATTTGCTGATCCTAAGAAAGCCAAATACAAAACAAGCCAAAAAAAAAAAATCCAAAGAAAAAGTGCAGGAAACACAGGTACAAAGATACACAGGAATCCCATGAAAATGCAAAAATGGAAACCATAATGTATACAAAAAAGATATGTAAAAAATTCTTAATTATCATTAAAGCATCATGAGACAAACAACTTAAAAAAAAAGAAAGAGTAAGACTACCAACCTAGACTATCATAACCAGCAAAACTATAAATCACCATAGATGGAGTAAACAAAATATTTCATGACAATGTGAGATGTAAACAATACCTATCTATAAATCTGTCCCTTCAGAAAGCATTAGAGGGAAAACTCCAACCTAATGATTCCAGATACACCCATAGAACCACAAATAATCAATAATCGCACAGAAGAAAACCCAGAGAAAGGAAATATGAACAACCCACTACCAAAAATAACAGGAAATATCAATCAGTGGTCAGTAATATTCCTTAATATCAATGGACTCAATTCACCTATAAAAGGACACACACTAACATGATGGGTTCAAAAACATAAGCCATCCTACTGCTGCATACAAGAAACACATCCCTCAACCTTAAAGACAGACACAGACTCAGAGAAAAGGTTGGTAAAAGATTTTCCAATCAAATGGCCCTAAGAAACAAGCTGCGGTTACCATCCTTATACTGAACAAAGTAGACTTCAAACTAAAATCAATTAAAAGACACCAGGATGGATATTATTTATTCATCTCAGGAAAAATAGGTCAAGATGAGATTTCAATTCTGAATATTTTTGTCCCTATATAAGGGCATTTATATATATATAAGAAATAATACTAAAGTTCAAATTCCACATCAACTCTCACACCCTAATGTTGGGAGACTTCAATACCCCACTTTTACCCTTGGACAGGTCAACCAGACAGAGACTCAACAGGGAAATAAGAAGTCTGACAAAGGTCATGATGCAAATGGATTCAATAGATATTTACAGAAGCTTCCACCCAAACATAAAGGAATATACATATTTCTCAGCACCACACGGAACTTTCTCTAAAACTGAACTCATAATAGGTCATAAAGCAAATATCAACAGATACAAAAAAGTGAAAATAGTCCCTTGTATCATATCAGACCATGATGGCCTAAATTTAGAGTTCAACAACATCAAAAATCACAGAAACCCTACCATCTCATGGAAACTAAACATAGCTCAACTGAACCATCTCTGGTCAAGGAAAAAATTAAGAAAGAAATAAAAGACTTCCTAGAATTTAACAAAAATGAATCCACAATGTATTTAAACTTGTGGGACACAATGAAGGCAGTCTTCAGAGGAAGATTCAAAGCACTAGATGCCTATATGAAAAGCCTAGAGAAATCCCACACTAGAGAACAATCAGCACAACCGAAAGCCTTACAACAATTACAAGCAATGACACCTAGAAGGAGTAGATTGCAGGAAACAACCAAACTTAGAGCAGAAATCAATACAATTGAAACAAAAAGAACAATACAAAGAATCAATGAATCAAAGAGTTGGTTCTTTGAGAAAGTCAACAAGATAGATAAGCCCTTTTCCAAACTAACCAAAAAGTAGAGAGAAAGTATCCAAATCAACAATATCAGAAATGAAAAGGGAGACATAACAACAGACAGCCATGAAATCCCGAGAATTGTCAGGTCATACTTTGAAAATCTATACTCCACATAAATGGAAAACCTAGAAGAAATGGACAGCTTTCTGAAGAGGCATCATTTACCAAAATTAAACAAAGATCAGATTAAATATCTAAACAGACCTATAACCCTAAAGGAAATTGAAGGGGTCATTAAATGCCTCCCAAGTAAAAAAAGTCCAGATGGTTTGAGTGCAGAGTTTTACCACACATTCAAAGATGAGCTATTACCAATACTCCTCAAACTCTTTCACACAGTAGTAACTGAAGGAATATTTCCAAATTCCTTTTATGAGACCACAATTACCCTAATACCTAAGCCACTAAAAAATACAACAAAGAAGGAGTATTACAGACCAATTTCCCTCATGAATATTGATGCTAAAATTCTCAACAAAATTCTGTCTAACCATGTACAACATATAAAAAATGTCATCCACCATGATCAAGTAGGCTTCATCACAGAAATGCAGGGATGGTTCAACATACAAAAAACCATAAATGTCATCCATTATATAAACAAACCGAAGGAAAAAAAAACACATGATCATAACCTTAGATACTGAAAAGCCTTTGATGAAATCCAGCACTCCTTTATAATAAAAGCCCTGGAAAGATCAGGAAAACAAGGAAAATGCCTAAATATAATAAAGGTGATTATATTTACAAGATGATTACAAAAAGCCAACAGCCAACATCAAACTTAATGGAGAAAAACTCAGAGCAATCCCACTAAAATCAGAAAATAGACAAGAATGTCCCCTTTCCCCTTATCTATTCAATGTAGTTCTCAAAGTTTCAGCTAAAGCAGTAAGAGAACGAAAGGAGATTAAGGGGATACAAATTGGAAAAGAAGAAGTGAAACTATCTCTATTTGCAGATGATATGATTGTATACATAAGTGACTTGCAGAATTCTACCAGGGAACTCCTACAGTTGATAAGCAACTTCAGCAATGTAGCAGATACAAGATTTACTCAAAGAAATCAGTAGCCCTCCTATACACTAAAGATAAAAGGGATGAAAAAGAAATAAGGTAAACATCACCCTTTATAAAGCTGCAAATAACATTAAATATCTTGGAGTAACTATAACAAAAGAAGTAACAGATCTATTTGACAAAATCTTTAAAACACTGAGGAAAGAAATTAAAGAGGATATCAGAAAATGGAAAGATCTCCCATGTTCCTGGATAGGTAGGATCATCAGAGTAAACATAACAATTCTTACAAAAACAATCTAAAGATGCAATGCACTTCCCACTAAAATCTCAACACAATTTTTTACAGACCTTGAAAGAACAAAACTCAATTTCATCTGGAATAACAGGAAAGCGGGGATTGCCAAAACAATTTTGATCAACAAAAGAACCTCAGGAGGCATCACCATCCCTGACTTCAAGATATACTATAGAGCTATAGTATAAAAAACAGCCTTGTACTGGCATAAAAACAGACTTGTGGTTCAATGGAATTGAATTTTAGATCTCAACATAAACTCAAAAACCTATGAGCACCTGATTTTTGACAAAGAGGCCCAAAACACTCAGTGGAAAAAAGGTAGTATCTTTAACAAATGTTATTGGCATAGCTGGATGGTAGTGTGCAGAAAAATGCAAATAAATCCAAGCCTATCACCCTGCACAAAACTCAAATCCAAGTGGATCAAAGACGTCAACATAAACTCAGCCACACTGCACCTGATAGAAAATAAATTGGGAAATACCCTCTAATGCATTGGCACAAGTGACCAGTAAATATAACACCAGTAGCACAGACACTAAGAACAATAATCAATAAGTGTGACCTCCTGAAAATGAGAAGCTTCTGTAAACCAAGGACACAGTCAACAAGACAAAACAACAGTTTACAGATTGGGAAAAGGTTTTCACCAATCCTACATGTGACAGAGGACTGATCTCTAAAATATATAGAGAACTCAAGAAACTAGATCCCCAAACCTTGAAAACCCAATCAAAAAATGGGGCTTAGGACTAAAAAGAGATTTCTCAGCAGAAGAATTACAAATGGCTGAAAGGCACTTGAAAAAGTGCTCAAATTCTTTAGCCATCAGAGAAATGCAAAACAAAACAACTTTGAGGTACCACCTTATACCTTACATCTGTCAGATTGGCTAAGATAAAAGACACAGATGACAGACTACGTGGGAACGGTTGTGGAGCAAGGGGAACGTTCGTCCATTTTCGGTAGTAGTGTAAGCTGGTCGAGCTACTCTGAAATGCAGTAAGGTGTTTTCTCAGAAAATTGAGAATCAATCTCCCCAAAGATCCAGCAATACCACTTCTGGGCATATATCCTAGAGATGCATATTCACACTCCAAAGTCATTATGTCAGCTATGTTCATAGCAACATCATTCATAATAGCAAGAACCTGGAAGCAACCTAGATGCCCCTCAACTGCAGAATGGATTAACAAACTATGGTATATTTACACAATGGAGTACTACTCAGCAGTAAGAAAAATGATATCTTAAAATTTGCAGGCAAATATATAGATTTGGAGAATATTTGCCTGAGTGAGGTCTCACAAACTCACAAAGATAAACAAGGAATGTACTCACTCATTAGTGGACTTTGAACAAAAATAGCTAAGCATGTCCAAGCTTCAAACCAAAACCACTGAACATCTTGTAATCTGAAGCACCTTGGACTGGCACCTTGGAGCCCATTTCCTTCAGAGGAACACCTAATTCAGTCTTGATGTGTTGTAGAACTGATGCTGACCTAAGCCACCTTGGTTCCTTGGGACATCTTGCCCTTGCATGGGAGGAGGATAAACTGTTGAAGAGAACAGTGAGTGATTGAGAGGGGCATGAAGGTGAAGGGAGCCTGAACAATGGGATACATGGATATAAAATATGAAATTTTTCATAAAATGTAATTAAAAAAAGAAAAGGGGGACATAACAACAGTCCCCCAGGACATCCAAAGAATTATAAGGTCATACTTTGAAAATCTATACTCCACAAAAATAGAAAACCTATAGGAAATGGGCAAATTTTTGGTCAGGTACCATTTAGCTAAATTAAATCAAGAACACATAAAAACCTAGACAGACCTATAACCCTAAAGGAAATTGAAGCTGTCAGTAAAGCCTCCCAAGTAAAAAATGTCCAGGTCCAGAAGGTTTCAGTGTACAGTTCTACCAGACAGGCTTCTATAATCTTGATAAAAGTGTTTTTAAGGTTGCTTACTTCTGTTTCCTTATTATTACCCTGTTCAGATCTTGGTGTTGTTTTGCCACCAGCTTCTTCTGGTGGTGCCTTGTTATTCTTTATATTGTTGTATGGATTCTTGCACTGGTGTCTGCCCCTTACTTTCATGATTCACTCTTATTCAGGTCTAATCAGATCTTAGTTGTAGTTACAGAGTTTTTGTGTCTCCTCTCTGCTGTGAACTCGAAGACTGCAAGATCTCTTATTCTAGTCAGGTCACAGGGCCACAAGGTCTGGAGAGATACTCATCTCTCACTCTGCTCTTGACACTGGGTTGAGCAGTTCAGAGAGACTTTTGTCTATGATGATGCAACTTGCCTTGAAGGCAGGGCCTGGCCATCAGCTATGTGTTGCCTGAGATTGATGGGGAAGAATTCTCCCAGCCTCTCACTCCCTTTGAACATGGGTTGCTTGAACTGGAGAGATACCTGTCTCTCACTTGGCTCTGGGCACAGATCAAGCTGTCCAGAGAGGATGAGCTTCTATCCTTCTTATCTATTTTATCTCATATATAGTAGTATTTAGTACTTTGCAATGAAACTACTTAATTTTTTTTTAACACTTACAGGGTATATGACAGTTATAATGGTGACTGTTTTCAGTGTTCTATAAATTCTTCACATTGAACTTAAACATTGTACCATTGGCCACCCTCTCCATTTTCCCCATGTCCCATTCCTCTATAACCTTTGGTAATCACTAATTTAACTTCCATTTCTATAGTTTTGACTTAGATTTTATATAAAGGAGATTTTTGTAGTATCTGTTTTTATATGTCTGAAATATTTCATTTAGCATGATATCTTATAGATTTATTCACATTGACACAAATAAAAATTGTTTATTTTAAGGGCCACATAGTATTCAACTAAGTGGATTTGAAAGCTGTATAATGTGTTCACAATCACCATTTTACCTGGTCCTAGAGCATGCCTTAGAAGAAATTAAAGTTCTCAATTCTACAACTGAGGTTGATTGGTCTTTTTCTCTAGCCTTAGTTACTGAACTTCCTGAAGTTATTTTGGAATCCATGTTTCATCTGTTTTCTGCTTTCCATCCTTTATCCATTGCTTCAGCTCATGTCTTCCTTCCTTCTATCCATCCATTCTTCTTTCCTTTCTTTTTTCTTTCTTCTTCCCTTTCCCCATCCCTGTCTTCCTTCCTTCTTTCTTTTTCTTTCCTTTTTTCAAGATACAGTTTTTCTATGTAACTGCTCTGCCATGGCTGTTCTGGAACTTTCTCTGTAGACCAGGCTGGCCCTGAACAGAGATCTACCTTCTTCTACCTCCCTTAAAGCATGAACTCGGCCCGTGTCTTTGGTATTTCTGCATCTCAATCAATTTATTTTATACCAGGTTCAATTTTCCAAATATATAATCCTAAATTCACAGTTGGTGGTATGTCTTCTGACTTGATTATTTCTTCACTTCCAAGATCTTTTGGCATAAGGTTTAAACAGTTTGACTCAGTTTGCACAATCTCTCACAATAGCTCAGTAGGCAGAACCTCTCACAATTTTTCTACTACTGATTGCATTATTGCTTTTGTTCAAATCAAAGCATTTCCTGCAATGCACTCTAAACCCCTTTTTCTACTTCCCCCTTTTTTTCCCCGCTCACCACTCACCCTCTGGTTAATCAATACTTGTCCTTTGATTTGTCATTATGAGAGAGGCATAATAACCCTTCACCCTTCATTGTCTCTCCATTTACTTTCCATAGATTTTGGGCACATCTATCCAGGGCTCCTATGTGATAATTAGCAAATAAATTACTTTTTTGTCTGGGGTATCTTATATACCATAAATGCAAGTGTGGTTTTGTGTAGCTGTGTGTCTATAGAGTTTTATGATGTGTATGTAGCTTGTGTCTTAGAGTAAATGTGAATAAAAATATATAATTTGTGACAGAGAAATACAACCTAATTTTTACTTTTTGATGAAAACTTCTGTGAACTGAAAACCAACACCAATAGCAGTGAAAATAAACTTTATAAGACTGTATAATTCTGAAAGTTTTATGTGTAGTGTTACTACATAAACAATATTGTGTCTTAAGGACTGCCAGGATCTGCATTTTACAGATAAAAGGTCTGAGGCTCAGAGACATTTGAAGGCATCAGTTAAAAGGACTGATTTATTGTTTCTTTAATATGTAAAGCACTCTGTGTCATAAGTATTGTTCATATCTGCATTTTACAGATAAGCAAGCTGAGACTCAACTTGAAGTAACTTGTCTATGTTCTCACTAATAGCACCCATCAAAGCTAGAATTTAGAACCTTAGCAGGTTAAGCAATAATCAAATTTGATAACCCTAGACAAAGTACTACAAACAACTAATGAGTGCTGGGAGAGGGAAAATTAGTCTGAGTGCTGGGAGAGGGAAAATTATCCTTTCCCAAGGATGAGGTCTCTTATCAGTTGTCCAATTCAGGTCCTGAAACAATATACACAAAAGCAAAAAACCAGTCAGTTGTATTCATATATTTGTGCAAATACATAAACATACATATACACACACTTTAATTTACAAACTATAATGTATCATAAGGACTTAATAGTATCTGCAATTTACAGATAAGTGATGTGAGATTCAGAGACACTTGAAGAGACCAGTGTGGACAGATTGATTTGGCTGTCTTATATGTAAACTCTTCTGTATCATAAATATTGTTTGTATCTGCTATTTACAGGTAGATGTAATACTAATAATTAGAGAAAAAAGAGACTATTGGCTTGAGAATGGGGGGCATGGGAAGGGTTCTAAGGAAGATAAGTGGGAAGGAATGGAGGAAGGAAAGAAAGGGGAAGTGATATAATGCTTTTTTAGTTAAAATCATGATAAAACAATTATTTAAATAAAAATGAATGCAGATATCTTCAGAATCTCTTAGGAAAAATAGAAGCTCAGTGATCCCATGTTAAGTAATTCATGTTATAGCTGTATCTTGAAGTAGATTGATTCCCAACTTCTAAGAAACGACTTTGATTTTCAAAGCAGCTGCACAAGTTTGCATTCTCACCAATAACAGATGTGTGTTCACCTTATTCAACAACCTCAGCAGATATGAGCTGTTGCTTGTGTTATTGATATTAACCATTCTGACAATTATGTGACAGAATCTCAAAGTTGTTTTAATTTTCAGTTCACTGATGGCTAAAAATGTTGAACATATTATTAAAGTATTTTTCAGCCACTTGAGCTTCTTTCATAGAGAATTTCCTGTTTAGAAGTATATTGCTTTGGGATGTCTTTCTGTATTCTATAAATATGTATTTCCCTCATTGTTAGATAAATAAAGCTGCTTTGGCCTATGGCAAAGCAGGATAGAGCCAGGAGGGAAGTCTAAGCAAAATACAAGAGAAAAAGGGTAGAGTATGAGAGATGCCAGTTGACTACTCAAGGAACAATATGCCAGAAGACTGGTAGTGCCATGGCCATGTAGCAATCCATAGATTAATAGAAATGCATAGTTTAAGGTATAAGAGATATCTAGTAACAAGCCTGAGCCATTGGCCAAACATTTATAAACAATATTAAGCCTCCAAGTGAATTATTTAAGAAGTGGTTGTCAAATATTTGGGAGTTGCTGGCAGGACAGAGACTTCTGTTTATACTGTATCCCATTTTTATTGGATTATTTGTTTTTTTTTAATCTAGTTTTTTGGGTTCTGTATATATTTTGAATATTACCCCTGAATAAAATTTTGAGTTGGTAAAATTTTTCTCATTCTGTAGGCTGTTGCTTTGTGCAAATAATGGTGTTCTTTGTCTTACAGAAGCTTTTCAGTTTTATGAGGTCTTATTTATTAATTGTTGGTCTTTGTGCCTTCATTATTTGTGTTCTGTTCAGGAAGTCTTCTCCTGTGCTAGTGAGCTCAAGGCTATTTCTCACTTTCTCTTTTATCAGGATCAGTGTATCAGATTTTATGTTGAGATTTTTTTCCATCTGGGGTTAAGTTTTGTGCAAGGTAACAAGTTTGGTCTGTTTGTATTCTTCTACAGGTAGACATCTCTTGAGAGTATAACGAAAAGATGCTTCATTCTATCACAAAGATACTTGCTTAAACATGTTAATTGCTGCTCGATTCATAATAGGCAGAAACAACCTATATATTTCTCAGCAGAAGAATGGATAAAAAACATGTACATTTACACAGTGGAGTATTACTTAGCTGTTAAAAAAAGACACCAGGAAATTTGTAAATGGATTGAACCAGAAACAAACCATCCTGAGTGAGGTAACCTAGACCCAGAAAGATAAATATGGTATATATTAACTTATATTTGGATATTAGCCATTAAATAAATGATAACTAAGCTACAATCTGTAGACCCAGAAAGGCTAGTTATAGAGACAGAGACTTGAGGGGCAGGATGGACCTTCCTGAGAGAGAAAAATAGAATATATTTTATGAATGGACTGGGAGCATTTGGGGACATGAACTTGAGGATTAGGTAGGGAGTAGGAGGAGAACAGGGTTGAAGGAGGGAATATAGGGAGAGATACCTAAAATTGAGGGGCATTTGAGTAATGGTGTGGAAAGCCACTGCAGCAGAAACTCTCTAAAATATATGCATGTGATCTAAATAAGGTTTTCTAATAATGGAGGAGACAGAGGCCCAACAAACAATCTCTTGTCACTAAATGAGGCTTCCAGGAGCAAAACTGTATGGCATTCAATTAAGTTGTTGACAAAGGGAATTCTCCTGGAAATCCCCAAACAATCCAGGCTATTGCTAAGACAAAGGGCTGCTCTCCACAAACTGACAGCAGGGCCCCATTACTGAGGACAACATCTGAACAAGTCACTGAATCTGGAAAAGTTGAGTTGGTAACTACCTAGAGTTTTTAGCTTTATGTTCTAGTGTCTTTGGGGCAGGAAGGTATTTTGTAGGCTACCAAATAGAAATACGAACACCATCTTATCTCAGCCACAAAACTTTTGACCTACTACAATCTGTCCTGTGTACAAGACATAGTAGGGCAATGGTGGCCAAAAACTGTGGGAGAAACCAATCAATATCTAATTGACTTAAGATCCATTTCATAAGATAGAACCCATATGTGACATGAATTGAGTGACTAAGAAACAAAGACTAGATAGCCCAGAGACTAGGGTAAAACTAAACACTATTAGTCTAAAAAAACATAGTGATAAAATGACTCCTAATGCTATTCTGCTATACTCATAGATCAGTGCCTTATTTGGTTGTAACTAAAGGAGATTCCCCCCACAGCAGATGGGAACAGATACATAAACCCACAGACAGTATGTAGAGAGAAAGGGGGTCCTTTAGACACATTGCTCTAAATGGAATGTCCCTAAATTCCCTCTCCTTGGAGTTCAGGGAGGCAGAAAAAATGTAACAGACAGAGGGAATAGAGGACACCAGGAGAACTAGGCCATCTGATCCAACTGAATAAGGGTCGTATGAACTCAAAGAGACTGAAGGAGCAAACACCAGACATACACAGGTTGGCACTAGGTTCTCTCTGTATATATTATAGCTTTCATCTTAGTATTTTTATGGGACTGCTCAGAGTGTGATTAAGTGGGTCTCTAATCCTGTGCCTTGTTTGGGGCTTCTTTCCTTCTGTTTGGTTGCTTTGTCTAGCTGCAATGTGATAATTTTTGTTTTATCTTATTATATTTTATTGTATAATGTTATCCCTTTTGAAGTCTGTTCTTTTCTAATGAGAGACAAAAACGGAGCAGATCCCAAGGAGAGGGAAGATGGGGAAGCACTCAGAGAGATAGAGGGAGGGAAAACTGTAATCAAGATCTATTGTATGAGAAAAGAATCTATTTTCAATAAAGGAAAAATAAAAGTACTTCATTTGATACAAAATTGTTCTGCATTAATGTAATAAGTATTACTAGCACCAACAATATAAGGTACTAAAACAGGTAGAAAATATACATATATGGCTGTAACTACTGAGGAATTTTATTCTATTGTCTGCAATAAAATACACAAACAAGGAAAAGCATCAGTAAGGCCTCTAATTTGATGTACATTGCTATGATAAAATACTCTGATAAAAAACAATTCAGGGAGAAAAGGCCTTATTTGGCTGATACTTACAGGTCTACCATTAAAAGAAATTAGGATAAGAAATCAAGGCAGGAGGAACATGGGAGAAGGAACCATAGAAAAAAAGCAACTTTCTGGTGTGGTTGCTGGCCCATACCCTGTCTTGCTTTCTGGTTTTCTCTTGTATAGATAGACTTTTTACACAACCCAGGAACACCTGCTAGAGAAATGGCATTGGAAGCAGTAGGCTAGGGCCTCCTATATCAATTCATAACCTTCATAACCAAGGCAATGCATTGTAGACAGCTCCATAGACCAACTTGATCTAAACAGTTCCTCAACTGAGGTTTCTCTTGTCAGATGACTTTACCCTGGCCAAGTTGATGATACAGGCTAAGAGACACTGGGTTATATAATTTTGGGGAGGTACAAATTCTGTCATAACAATGATGTACTGTGATGGTGCAGTGACTGAGGGGAGGCACAACTATAGTAAGGTGAGACTGTAGAAAGATAGCATACTGAGATGAGCAAACACGACCAAAGCAAGATGACATAAAATAAAATATAAAATGGACTGTGCTTGGTTTGTGTTTTCAGAGGACAAGACGACAGGCTGATTGTATGCAGTACATCAGGGACCCAGTAAGGGCTTTCTTGAGAAGGCTGGATGTTATTCTAAGTATGACAAGGTACCTTTGTAGGGTAAGCTACTGTATTGGGGAAATTATTGCTGTTTCTGACTGGAGTATAGATGTAAAAGCAAGCATGGAAGCTGAGATCATTTACAAGACTTTGCTATTATTTTCCTGAAGAATATGCAAGTTATGAATTGCACAGTGTGAGGGATTAGAGACCATGGTGCTTTATCACTCCAAGAAGACAGAGTTTATACTGATGACTTCAGATTGAATTCAGGAGTGAGATTAACTTTGATTCCTAGATTCTTACTGTAATCTTTCATATGTGTGATAGTGATATTTAATTGTAATGGAAAAGATGGAAAGAAGGTGTCAAATAAAATTCAGTAAAACCAGACATAATTTAACAAAGCAATCAAGCAACCCCCAATGTTAGTTTTTAATGTGATTAAAATGTAATAAAGCACATTACAAGAAGATTGCTACTTGTTTACAGCTATCCTATCCTATTATACAGAGAATGTGAAACTTATTTGAATGTCTGTTGTATTTTTTCCTCACCTTCTTTATGTTTAGTAATACTGTAATTTATCTCTCAGTTCCTAAAACATCTACTAATGGGCCAGTTCCTGAGCTGGTAATTCCTGAATATTTAAGCAGTTAACTGGACATATATATGAGATCTTTTTAGTGATACAATTTTGCTGAATTTTTCTACTGTCCAAGCAATTGATTATTCATAATTCCTGAAGAGTTAAGATATTTTATTGCATGAAGTGGGAAGATATTTGTAGTTTCAATCATTCAACACCTACTTATGAAGGCTTTGACTTAATCCTGGTACTGTTCCAGGTCTCACAGTGAATAGGACATAGTTGTGGGACTTAGAATAAAGTTCAGTGGTACAACAGTTTATTCACATAGATGGAGTCTTGGGCTTGATTCTAAGAGAGAAACACACACAAACACATGCATACACAGCTGCTCATGGATGAACATACTACTACATGCATGCATAAATAAAAATTTTAAATGTAATGACACCAGTGATTATTGTACAAAACTATACTGACCCTTACAGTTCATAAGAACTTTACTTTAGCTACCAAACTTTTGACATCACCTGTGGATATATATTACATATTTAATAAAACCTGAATATTGGAGAAAGAGCACCCAGTCAAATCCTAGGCAGACAGCTCAGGAAATTCTTAAACCTTGAATACAAAGATAAATAAATTAATCCCAGCACAGGGAAAGCCAGGAGTAGTGACCTCCACCCTTAATTCTACAATTCCGGAGACAGAACTTCAGTTTCTGTGAGTTCAAGGCTACATGCCATGCAGTTAATCCTAATGTGGATGGCTATATAAGGGCTTGTAGAAACCCACAGAGGACAGAAGTGACTGGGAGAAGCAAATGGCATCCAGGAATGAGCCTGAGGAAGTTGCAAGACAGCTGGGTGAGAATTGACTGTGGTGCTTCCTCTCTCTGATATTTCAGCTTTCCCCCAATAATTGGCTATGAGTCTCATTTGTGATAACTACGATTAACATTGTTGATCCTAATTTTGTATATCGCTCTTTTTAAAATTCTATATTAATTTAAAAATCTATACTTTTACAATACAATTGTTAATCACCCTCTCAACAGCAGAACAATTGCACACACACACACTCTGTGTACTCAGAGTGTACTTTGGTCACCATATAGGTTCACTTTAGTTCCTTGCTGGTTTCCTTTGAAGCTGAATATCAGAAGCATGGCTTTAACTAGCTCATTCTTAGATATGCCTGAAGTCTTTGTCTTCAATCTTGCCTGGGCCATATTACCTTTGTGGATTATTATGAGATATGAATAATGGCTTCAAAGGGGAAAATCAAATAAAGAACAAATTATTATTGAGCATGTACTATATGTCAGTATTGTTTCTAGAAATAAAGCAGCAAGAAATTTGGTTAAAAAACTGCCATCAAGGACTTCATGCTCATTTTCTATTCTTACTCTCATTTATGTATAACAAGAATGCACTAAAATTCGTCCATCCACTCATCCATCCACCTTTAAGCATTCTTTGGGCTTCTGTGTTAAACTTTATTCTCCAGTAAGATGAGCTGCCTACCAGTTTAAATGATTCTAGAAATTATGAAGAAAACAAAACATAATGGAAGTTATGGAATAATACCCAGTGAAGGTGAATATTACATTTTGTGTTTTGAGGGGAAAACAAATATAAATTGGTAACTGATGAAGGTCAGAAGTTGTATACACTTTTGAAGGCTGAAAGCTTAAGGTTTCAATGTGCTTGGTGTCTCTTAAAAGTGCTAGCTTTTGCTTTTAAGATGCTGTGGCGAGCCACTTCTGTCCTGCAGAACGACGAGTCACCACATGCACGATTCTTCTTAGATCACACTTTATTGGAGTACAGCTCAGTTGTGAAATGATGGAAAAAAGACCCCGAGTCTGAGATTCAGCCTGCTTATATAGGGAAGCCTGGCGCGTGATTAGTGCCTATCACAATGCCTCATTAACATATAGCCGGTGATTGGTTCAAAGTAGTACTCATTAGCATGTGGCTGGTGATTGGCCCAAAATAACGGCTCATTAACATATTTGAGGATTGCATCGGATAGGTCCTTTCTCAATGCCTAATTAGCATAAGCAGCAATAGAATGTTCCGGCAAGCTGTGCAAAGGCAAACCGCGCCCTACATCTCCCCCTTTTTTGTTTTCTAATGACACAAACAGGATATAGCCCATACAGGTGTTTACCTCATGATGTGCCCACTGCTCAAAGGCTGTTTCCTGCTGCCAGGGTCCCCGAGACACCTTCCTGCGTGCAAGGCCAGTGAAGGCGGCAGGGTGCAAAGGCCGTCTCAGAGGAGAATGATTCCCTATAGAGGTGTAATGGCAGTTAAAGCCTCTCTGTGCAAGGGCAATAATTGTAAATTCTTAAGGGCATAGAGCCAGGCTGCGGGGAAATGCCCTGCATCAACAGCCAAAAGTGCCTGAGTGAGTAGTACCTTTTCTCGACTCGCTCTGATGCGAATATGGCAAACCAGCCAGAGGCAAAAAACAATCCCAAATAAACAGCAGGCTGCAAAAATTCCTACTCCCACCCACTCCTTGAAAAAGGAAAAGGCGGCTGGCTGCAGATTCCCAGCGCTCTCTGGAGCAGGGGCAGGTAAACTCTGTCCCTGACCACATCCACAGCTCCTGCTGAGGGAAACCCCGCCACGCCACGACCTCGAAGTGAGTGAACCAACTACAGGGGTCTCTGAAGGGCAGATTCAGACCCTGCCCCGAGGTCAGGAGGGGGCAAGAGGCCTCAGCGCCTATATCCCAGCCTGGGAGGGAGAGTTGAGCTCCCATTGCTTCTGGTTCCACTTCCAGGACCCAGTGCTGGCTGCAGAATCCCAGCGCTCTCTGGAGCAGGGGCAGGTAAACTCTGTCCCTGACCACATCCACAGCTCCTACTGAGGGAATTTGCACGGCTCCCCACCACGACCTCGAATTGAGCGAATCAACAACTGCAGGGGTCTCTGAAAGACAGAATCAGACCCTGACCAGAAAGGTGACAGGAGGCATACAAACCCAAGTGCCACAACTGACCAGGACCTATCTAATCGTGAACCACTGAAGCCATGGGCAAACGTCAGTACAAAAAATTACATAATACTACAAAGGACAACATTGTAACTCCAGAAGAGAGTGGCGATCCTACAAATACAAAGCCTAAACTGAGCAATGAAGAGGAAACAGAAGGAAGCAACATCAAAAATTCCTTTTTGATGTTCATCGAAGCTCTCAAAGAATATATGAAAAAAAGCCTTAAAGAAATAGAAGAAAATACAAACAAAAAATTGGAAGAGATGAACAAATCTATGAAAGAAACATGCCAGGAACTAAAAGCTGAAATAAAAGCTGAAATAGAAGCAATAAAAAAGGCACAAAATGAGGCAAAAATGGAAATAGAAAACCTGAAGAAAAAAGCTAGAACTACAGATACAAGCATAACAAACAGAGTTCAAGAGATGGAAGATAGAATCTCTGAAGTGGAAGACTCAGTAGCTCAAATAGATATATCAGTCAAAGAAAATA
>PVIH01025665.1:0-20241 GCA_004025045.1 Sigmodon hispidus
AGAGGACATCCTTGTCTAGTTCCTGACTTTAGTGGGATTTCTTTGAGTTTTTCTCCATTAAGTTTGATACTGGCTGTTGGCTTCTTGTAAATTGCCTTAATTATATTTAGGTAAACTCCCTTTATTCCTGATCTCTCCAGGGCTTTAATCATAAAGGAGTGTTGGATTTTGTCAAAGGCTTTTTCCGCATCTAAGGATAGGATCATGTGGTTTTGTTCCTTTAGTTTGTTAATATGATGGATAACATTTACAGTTTTTCGTATGTTGAACCAGCCCTGCATTTCTGGGATGAAGCCTACTTGGTCATGGTGGATGATATCTTTTATGCATTGTTGTATACGGTTTGCCAAAATTTGCTTCTTTTAATCTGAGTTTTTCAAGATAGGGTTTTTCTGTATAGCCCTGGCTGTCCTAGAACTCACTCTGCAGACTAGGCTGGCCTCTTAAGTGCTAAGATTAAAAGCAAGTGCCACCACTGCCAAGCATCTATTTACCATTTTGTCTTACCAGTATTTTGCAGTTTTCAAAATACAAGTTCCTAAACTTTTAGTTAAATTTATCCCTAAATCTTTTCATTCTTTTTATGTTATCATGAATGGAATTTTCTTAATTTCAATGGCAAATTTTTCATCACAAGTATAGAAATACTTTTGTATATTGATCTTTTTTGTTGTTGTTTTTCTGAGACAAGGTTTTTCTATATAACAGTCCTGGAACTTGCTCTGTAGACTAGGGTACCCTCAAACTCACAGAGGTCTGCCTGCCTCTGCCTCTGCCTCCTGAGTGCTAGGATTAAAGGTGTGCACCACCACCACCACCACCACCACCTTTACCACTGCTACCACCTGACGATTTTGCATCTTTTAAATTTGCAGAATTCATTATTACAATAGTGTATGTCTGTGAATTTTGTTGATGTTGTTTTTTAAGATTACTTAAGGAGGCTGGAGATATAGCTTAGATGCACAAAATCAAGTTCGACTACCGTTACCAAATAAACTACACACACACACATACACACCCACATCTTTAAATGGGACATTTAAAATTACTCAAAAACAATTTCTGAGGACTGTGCATGTACAGTAATAAATCATCTACAAATAAAGGTATTTTTGCATCTTTTCCAGCTTTCTCTTTTAGACATTGAATTGTCCTTATATAGAAACTGCAATGAGAAAGATTTATAGAGGAATATGGGATCATGAACAGAACATGACAACCTCTCACCTCTAAGTTTCCTTGTTTCTGGAAAGTCATGCATTCTTGCTGTTAATGGCAGATCACTCAAGTGTCTTGAGTAAGAACTATGTTAAACATATTATAAAATAAGGTGATTTCTGAGGATGCTTATGAAACCCATTAGCCTTGTTTTTGGTACTTCCAATGAAGGTCAAATTCAATGGGATTGTTTCGTTTCGTTAGATTTTTGTTGTTGTTTGTTTGAGACAGAGTCTTCTGTAGCTCAGGCTGGCCTTGAACTCTCATGTTTCTGGTGCTGACGTTAGATTTCTGATTTTTCCCACTGTGTTCACTTTCCATGTTCTGGGATTAGAGGCTTCTGCTAAGTTTCAGTGTTTTGAACTGACTGATGGACTTTACTGAAGGAGTGTAAAAGTGTGGTGGAAGATGTGGGCGTGTGCTTGAGCAGAGTCACGTGACTGAGGCAGTGATGTCATTTATTTTCAGGATGCTTCTGAATGTTTGAAGGCAATGCATGCTTTACTTGCTCTGTTGAGTGACAGATTTTTAAATTTATAGAATGATTATAATGAGTATTTTGACTAGGCAAATACACTTAAGTAGTTCAAATGCGGAAGATGCAAAAGAAAGCTGGGCCCATAGCTCAGTGATAGCACATCTGGCTGGTTTAGTCTCTGTTTTGTTCCATCTCTAAAGCCATAGAGGGGGGAGGGGTAGACAAAACCCAGGCACCAAAGGTCCAAAGGAGCATATAATTAAATTTCCCTAGTCGCTACAGTTTCCTTCTCCAGGAGAAATCAGTAAAACTAGCATCTTATGTAACTTTTTTTTTTTTGACAATGTGTATATGTACAAGCAAATATGTATAAGAATGTGGTAGCCAAAATAACAGTTTCCAGAGGTTCATGGCCTGTTATCTAACTTGTGAACATCCTACCTTCCATGGAATAAAGGAATTCCACAGAGGTGACCTGAGATGCCCAGATTGGTTGTCCAGGTGGACCCAACTTAACCACGTAAATTATTAGAAACAGAATATCTTGTCTAGCTGTGTCAGAGAGAGAGAGCTGCTGAAGAAATGCGGGTCAGGAAGGCACAGTGTAAGGTCAGCTGAACTTGAAAATGGAAGTTTTTCAGGTCCAGAAAGCAGGTGGCCTATGTAATGTGGAGAAAGCAAGTAACCCATTCTTTCTCAGAGCCTCCAGGAGGGAAAGAAGCCCACATCCCAATTTTAGCCTAGTGAGGTTACAATCAGAGTCTGTATTATAGAGCCATAAGTCAATAAATATGTGCCGGTTAAAGGTTGTAACTCATGACGGAGACAATAGAAATCGCATACGATAAGCTTTTAATGATACATGAAAGGCAGTTTAAGTACACCCACTTCAAACCTGTCTCTTTGCTCTTTATTCTGTAGATACCTTCGAGATAATCACAAATACCCTTTTTAAAAGGGGGTGTTTAAAATTTCATCAGATAGATACACCATCATTTATTTCCCCAGCCCCTCGATGGACTATTTCCTGTCTTTCATTGGTACAGACAGAAATGTAAGAGATAACCTTATACATACACGTCAATTTTTTTTACATCATGATATTTATTCCCAGAACTTAAATTGCTGGGCTAACGAGCATGTAGCTTTAGTTTTGTACAATATTACCAAAGTGCCCACCTCTGCAGAGGTTACAAATCGGCACAGTAAGCCAACTGTAAGTAGGAACGCCACAGCACAAAATTCAAGGGGTGCCTTGTAGGATTATCGGCTGGTAGAAGTGAAAAATAAACAACAACCAGACGATCCCTTCCTACCACAGAGGCTGGAATTTCACACAGATTTTGACTGAAGAGAACTCTAAGCACATATCCAAATGAAGAGCCCCTGAGGAACTGGTGGCATAGAACCAGTGCCCGCACATCCATTCCCTTATTCTCACTTGAAACATTATCTTGCCCAGTTGGCTGGGAATCATGCACCCCATTTGGGCTGGTTTCCCCTGGAAAGGGCTCTGCTTCTAAGACAATGGGAAAGAGTCCGCGGGTCCCCAGAGAGCCCCCGCGTTTTACTCTGCTTCTTGTCTGTGCAGTTTCTTGGAAGATGGTATGAAATTGAGAAGATTCCAACAGCCTTTGAGGATGGAAACTGCAATCGAGTCAACTTCTTCCTGATGGAGAACGGAAACATCAAAGTGCAAAACCGGGAGAGGAGGTGGGTGACTGCGCATGCCCGCCTCGGGTGACCTTGCCCTGAGCTTATGCAGGCAGGGGCAGGGAGAAGGTTCGTGTGTTTTTCAAGCTAATCGGATGGAATGCCTGTGTTCTCTTCCTAAACCTCTGCTGAGCACTTAGTGAATACCAGGGGCAGAGAGAGACAGTGCACGGGGAGCCAATGATCAGCTAGTCAGGTAGACATTAGGCTGCCTTGTCTGGCCTCCAAACCAAGACAGAAGCCCTTTCCGTTCATCACAGAGGCCATAAAGATTTGCCAAATACTTCTGGGAACTTGGAGCTTATTTTAGCCTCTGACAATTTATTCCACCTCCAGGCAGCTTTCCTTTCTCTTTGTTTTCGTTTTTTCTTCTTTTGAGTCAGGATCTTATGTAGCCCAGGCTAGCTTCCAGCTCACTGTGTAGCCAAGGATGTTCTGGAATTTCTGATCCTCCTTGGTGTTAGGATTACAAGTGTGTGCCACCAAGCCTTGCTTGTTCAGGTACTAATGTTAACCCAGGACCTTTTTTATTCAAAGAGGCACCCTACCAAATATGACACATCTCCAGCCCTAAGCCAAGCATCAAATACCTGTACTCTATAGCTCATACGGACAGGATGTCTTTTAGAAGTATGTGCACTGGATACTGGTATTTAAACCAAAACTTTTCACTCTGGAGAGCAGACACAAAGAGACCCAGGATAAGGTCCTTCCTACAGACCCTCCACCAAAAGTTACATCACCAACAAATACATTTAAATATTTTCTATGTGCAAGGCACTCTCCCCTCCCCTGAAAATATATTTGTTTAATCCCCATGACATAGCAAAGTAGATACTATTATAAAGCTCAAGGGTGAAAAACCTTAGCTATGAAGAGTGAGCCACTTGGTCAGAGGCCATACAGCTGACACAATGAAGCCTAGATTTGGACCCAGAAGAGGGAGAATGGGGAGAACAGAGAGACGTGTGAAAGGGGGGGAAGGGTTCTTATCTCCGCTCTTAAAAGATCTGAGGGTGTTATTCCACTCCAAAAAGACAACCACACTCAGCCCTCAAATCTCTAGGTTCACAGAGGTTGCCTGTGTCTACCACACCATTCACTAACTTTGCTGTGGGCCAGAGGCCAGCCAGCTGACTCCCAGCCTGCATAAACCCAAGAGAGGGAGGGAGAGAGGAAGGAAGGAAAGTGCCTGAGGGCCTCTGACAGACCTCCAGCTCTTCTTGGAGCTCCAGGAGAGGGCTAAAGGAAGAGCTGACTACAAGGATTGCAATGCCTTTGCCAGGAAGCTCCCAGGAATTTTACAGGACCTGTATTAGTCAACAGTTTCTCCTCGAGTGGAATTCCAGAGAAAAGGTTTACTTGGGCCAGAGTTCTGGAATTTCCATCTGGAATCAAAAAGCTTTATTCCCTGAGCCTCTGGTGAAGGGGTGGGGTGGGTGGGTGGGGCACAGCATGGTGGGAACTTGGGGCAGAAAAATCAATTCATTCCAGGAGAGAGGAAAGAGAAGCAAGAAGAGAATGAGGTCCTACAGTTCTCTTTGAAGGTGCACCTCCAGTAACCTAAGAAGGATCTTTCTCAATCTCAACTCCCTTATCTCCCACAAGAGCATCTCCCTGGGGATAAAACCTTCACTAGGTCCTTTGGGGCACATTTATTCAGATCATAGCAGTCAGGGGAGTTCTAATGACCTCTTTTATTTATTTATTTATTTATTTATTTATCTTTTTTTTTTTTTTTTTTTTTTTCAAGACGGGGTTTCTCTGAGTAGCCTTGGCTGTCCAGGAATTCACTCTGTAGACCAGGCTGGTCTTGAACTCAAAGATTCACCTGCCTCTACCTCCCAAATGCTGGGATTAAAGGCGTGTGCCACCACTGCCTAACAGTAATAATCTCTTTTCAATTAAATACTATGTCCCATTAGATGCCAAACCCATGAAGTTCACATATAGGGAGCTGCAATTCTTAGCCTATGTTCAAGAACTTGGGTCCTGGAGCTAGAGGAGCGAAGGATCAGGATTCGAATCACTTGGCTGCCTGGCTTCTGAGCAGAGCAGAACGTGATTTTAGGTTATTCGCTAGTTTTGAAGCTAGGAACAATAGACCTACTTCCCCTGAGGCTGTGGCACATTCAGCGAGGTCAAAGGTGTAAGGCTCTTATAACAGTGTTGGCATCTAATAAATATGACCTTTTTTGGACTTTTTAAAAAAGATTTATTATTTGTTTATTATGTATACAGTATCCTGCCTGCATGTGTCCTTGCAGGCCAGAAGAGGGCGCCAGATATCATCACAAATGGTTGTGAGCCACCATGTAGTTACTGGGAATTGAGCTCAGAACCTCTGGAAGAGTAGCCAGTGCACTTAACCTCTGAGCCACCTCTCCAGCTCCCTAAACATGACCTTTTAATGGCCGAACTCCTGCTGCTTGAAAACACAGGTTGGAGCTGGTGAGATGGCTCAGTAGATGAAGGTGCCGAGATCCACAAGTATCCTCTGACCAACATGCTAGTGTCATGATAGGAGTGCACACACACACACACACACACACACACACACACACACACACACACACACACTGGATAAATAAATGTGAGAAAAATAATATTTATAAGACAATATAAATGCATTCTTCCCATGAACACATTGTGCCTTTATGATCAGAGACTGGTGTTTTGAGAACAAGACACAAATGGTAGTGAAGAGAAGAACCTGGTTTGTTGCTAAGTTACCATTTGCAGATGGAAACAGAGCATCTTCGAGGAGAGACAGCAGGGCATGGAGCCTGGCCCTACATGGTGATTAAACAGACAATGCAACTGGAAATATGAGAGTACCTTTCCTAACTTTCCTTTCTTGCAGCTTGGGATCCCTGTGAATAGATTTTTCTGTCCCTCCTGCCAGCAGAGACTTATTATGAAAGCTCAGCCCATAGCTTAGGCTTGTTTCTAACTAGCTCTTATAACTTAAAGTATCCAATATTTTTATTAATCTCCCTGGTTATCCCATTTTGTATGTTCTACTTCTTCTGCATCTGACTGACTTCTCTGCTCCTCTTCTTCCCAGCATCCTCTGTGCTGGGAAATCCTGTCTAGCTATTGGCCATTTGTCTTTTTTATTAAACCAGTCTGACTGACATGTATTCACAGTGTACAAAAAGACTATTATTCCACAACACATCCCTCATTGCTAACCCTAGCACTAACCTCCCGACTTCTTCACACATACTTAGCTCTTATGGTTGCCCTGCTTGATGGGCAGGAAGCTCCTTTGCTGACTCCCAAAGACAAGCACTCACGTCTAGGCATACCCCATCCCATCCCCCTCCCAAGGCTTTCTCCTGTCTTCTGGGTCCACGGGGTCATTGGGAGTTCGCCTGAAATAGGCCAGGTCCTTATGAAGGATCCACGTACTTCCCTGGTTCAGGACCAGCACATTTAAGACGTGCCACCATTTTACATACCACTAAGAAAAGAATGGTTCTGCCACTGCGAAGCGTTGGGGGACCAATTTTAAGGTGTGTGTTTCTTCACAATTATGTCTCTGAGAATGGGACATGTCTGAGAATCATGGTGGCCAGGTCTCTTCCTTGCCTCTGTGCCAATCTGTCTGTTTCAAAACCTCCCACGCTCACTTGGATGCTAGCCGAACTAGACAGGACAGACTGGTAAGATGTCATGGCAACATGGGGATGATGGGCATCGCCTGCAGACCTTCCTGCCTTACACTGTTTTCAGTGATCTTGTTCCCCTTTCCTTTGATTCTCTGTCATTCTCTCCTCTGTAAACAGATGAATCTTGTTTATTTTCCCACCCCCCCTCCTTCCCTCTCTTTGAAGCCTAAGAGCAGGAAGTGCCTGAAAGCAAATGCCAAATAGTCCAAAACCTGGTGTGGAAATGCAGAGGCCTAGCATAGAACCCAACCCTTGGGCATTATCATAGCAGCTTCTCGTGCACGCTCCACTGAATCTCAGACAGTCACAGAGGGAAGAACAGCATCCAAAACCAAGTCTGGCTGGCCTTTCAAGAGCCTGTCACACCAACCGCCATGCTGGCTGCCAGAGCCCTTAGGGTACAAAGCTTGACTTTCATTGATTTTTTTTTTTTTTTTTAAGATTCATTTATTTATTATGTGTAGTGTTCTGTCAGTATATATGCCTGTAGGCCGGAAGAGGGCACCAGATTTCTTTATAGGTGGTTGTGTAGTTTCTGGGAATTGAACTCAGGTCCTCTGGAAGAACAGTCAGTGTTCTTAACCTCCGAGCCATCTCTCCAGCCCTGATTTTTTTTGGTTTTCAATTAGTTGTATTTTCTTTCCTTCCCATATCTCTTCTTTTCCTTTTCTTCCTTTGTTTCTTTTCTTTTTTGTTTTTTTACTCATTTTAGACCTGATGGAGGTATGAAGCAAGTTGAAGGTGAAGCCAGACTCAGCAACCTCTCAGACCCAGCCAAGCTGGAAATCAAGTTTTTTGAGTGTAAGTATTCACTTCCCCCCGAGAGCATCAGGGACCGAAGACTGTAGATAGATGTAGCCGGAGCCCTGTGTTTGAACACATCTGAGTGCTGTTATCAGGGTTCAATTCAATGTACAATTATTCAGTTCACACCTACTGTGTACTGGTCCCTGGACCAGGCACTGGGATGCACAGGGATGCAGTGATGGGCAAACCAGAGCTGGCCATGTCCTTACAGGCTGAAATCTCATGTGTGGACACTGAGGAGGTACCAGAAAACTTCCTAGGTGTTCCGGGAATCGAGGCCCACGGGGGGCATATATGGCATGAGTAAGAGAGAATCCAGTCTGATCTCACGGAAAACAGAAGCCCCCCAAATTCCTGGATGTTAGGCGACCAATCCACACGTGCAGAGGCTGGCTTACAGAGAAGAGAATCGTGACTGCCACTCTCGGGTCACTTTGTTCTGCCCCTGACTTCCGTTCTAACTTGGGAACCCTCACAGGCAGCTGAGAGAATAGTTAGTGTTGTTGCCTCTGTGTAGATACACTGGAAAAATCAGCTCAGACCTGTGAGGTTTCCTCATGCTGGAAACGTTTGGGAGTCCCTGCTCCCTACTTATAGAGCGGACCCTGAAGTCACTCTGCACAAGAGAAGCCACTGTTCTTCCCCTCCTGCCACCTCCATTTCCCCATCTCTATCCCTCTCCAGCTCCTACAACCAATCACATCCCTAGAGTGGGTCAAAGAAGAAATTCTTGTTTTGTTTTGTTTTTCAAGATGGCGATGTCTTAGAACTAGCTCTGTAGACCAGGCTGGCCTTGAACTCAGAGACTCACCTGCCTCTGCCTCTCAAGTACTAGGTTTAAAGGCATACACCACCACGCCCAGCGAAGTTCTTACTTATAAACCAAAAAAGGAATGCTTGAAGGATAAAATGGTTCTTCCCACACATGTGACTATGAGCAAGCTGTCCAGCATTGTGAAAACTGACTGGATATGCTCCATGCAGTGTCAAGGGCTTTGCACATGTCTGTTTCCCTTATTTTGACACACAAGGAAGCTGGATTGCAGGAGCTAGGACTAAGAGGAACACTGAGCTCCCTGGAGCTACAGCTAGACCTTAGCCTGACTCTCCAAACGCTCATGGGAGAATTTCACCCATAACATGGATGAGAAAGGGATGTGGATGGGAATAAAGGTAATAAGCTTCAGTTTTTCTCTACTACCCCTTCAATTCTGGGGTCTCCATGGTAACTGAGGCTGTACCATCACCATGGGAAATATCATATGCCCAGGCTAAGGAAGGAACCCTGGGACCAGAGCTAAAAGAAAAGCAGGAGTTGTTAGTAGGGGAGGCTGAGTAAAAAGAGGTTTATTTGGAATAAAGGGTGTTGTAGTTCACTTTCTGATGTTATGATAAAACACTGATCACAAGCAGTTTGGAGGGTGAGGGTATTCAGCTTACAGGTTATGCTCCATCACTGAGGAAAGCCAGGACAGAAGCTGAAGCTGAACCATGAAGGAATACCAGCTTGTTCCCCGTGACTTATTCCATTTGCTTTCTTATACAACCCAGGACCACCTGCCCAGGGGGTAGCACCACCCACTGTGGGCTTGAGCATCTCTTTCCACATTCATCACTAATCAAGAAAATGCCCCACAGGCCAATCTAGTAGAGGCAATTCCTCCAATGAGGGCCCTCCTCCCAGGAGACCCGAACTTAAAAGATGGAGTTAAATGGCTATGAGAGACCATCTAGGATACATGGGAGATTGTGGAAAAGATGAATGTTCCAAGTACTGAGGCCTAGAGCAACAGGAAGGCACATTGAGCGTGGGGTAGAGTTACGGAGGCCCCCAAGTACCATGCTGGAGACTTTGCATCATATATCCATGAGCAATAGAGAAATGCTGACATTTTCTGATAGAGACTTGGAAGTTGTCTATGCTAAGAGGAAATGCTGGCTTAATTTATTCTTGAGAGATAGACAGTGTGAGAGAAAGACAGAATGTTTATGTCGGAGTGGCTATAAGACCCTTTGATGCTGCTGAAAAAGTGAGAGAGATTTTTTTCCATATTTATAAAACAAAAACTCAAAGGTAGGAAGGACCCCATGGCAGGTCCCCTGGGCCTGTTTTCATGTAACCAGCTGGACCATTGACCCCTAGGCAAACTCTAATCACTTGTACAGTCCTCTTTTATCACATAGCTTTTCTGGATGACCCGGAAAGCAGGAACCACTAATATTTTTAAGTAGAGGAAGTGGGCTCTCTGGGATCCAAAAAACCATCGCCCATGAGTGCACACATGTCCATACTATTATACTTCTGAAGTCTGCACATAGCTTTCCCCCACTCAGTGTATCCTCCAGAGCTCAGGCTCTGAGTTTCCTTTGACCTGGGCCCTAGCTGTGGAGGTCAAGTTCACAAAGGAAGTATCTAAATCCAGATAGGGAGGATGGTCTTCAATCTTTCCTCCAAAGAACCTCTTTAAACTCAGGTTTCTTCCTCTCCAGATGCCTGTCACTGACCTTTATGACCCCTTTGGTAGGAAAAGCTTATAGGCTCAGAGCTGGAGAGATGGTTCCTTAATTAGGAGCACTGGCCATTCTTCCAGAGGTCCTGGGTTCAATTCCTAGAACCACGTGGTAGCATACAACCAGGTATGATGAGATCTAATGGACTTTTCTGGCACAGAAGCATATATGCAGACAGAGCACACATACATATATGCATGCACATATAATTTAATCAGAAAAACCTGTAACCAGTTGCAGTGACATTCTGTTTGTTTGTTTGTTTTGTTTTGTTTTCCGAGACAGGGTTTCACTGTGTAGTCCTGGGTGTCTTGAAACTTACTATGTAGACCAAACTGGCCTTGAACTCACAGAGATCCACCTGCCTCTGCCTTCCAGGATTAAAGGTGTGCACTACCACTGCTGGACATTGTGACACAGAAGGTTTTGCTAAGGTGATACAGGAAGGAAAACCTGAGTACCTTAGCCTCTGCTTCTTCATTCAGGGTGGTGGACTTGAACTCTTGGGCCTTCGATGTACATTCCTGACCCTCCTTGCTAAGCAGTGTCTCTGTACACATTGACTCTGGTGCTGCCAGGCAACCAGAGGAGGCCATCTGAATCCCAGTCTTCCTGTGTGCCTTTTCCATGCTGCTGTGAGAGAGGGGAGGGCATTAAATGGTTCTCAACACACGTGAGGATCACAGGGGAGTTTTGTTGGTGTTGTTTTTAACTACCAAGCCTGCTGGTACACCTGTAGCCCCAGCACTGAGGAGCTGAGGCACAAGGAATACCAGCTAGAGGACAGTCTAGGCTTTATAATCAGACTCTACCTCAAGATTAGAAGGTAGCTTTGATAAAGTGCTGGTCATTTGAGCCTGAGGATGTGAGTTTGATCCCTGGAACCCCATCTAAAGCTAGAGAGAGCTAACTCCACAAATGTTGTCCTCTGACCTGCACACATATGCCATGGCATATGCCTCCTACCCCCATCCTACATGCAGGCACGTACAAATTTTTTAAAAAATTAAAGGACAGCCACTTGAAGGTCTAAAGCTGGAGAAAGGTGGACTTAATAGTCTCGCAGCCCCCGTATGTTTCCCGATCCCTGGAGAGGAGGCTGCCCTTGCCCTGGTCTTTCCTCACGCTCTGTCTCTGGTCCTCAGTGACAACATCCGCATCATACTGGATCCTGGCCACCGATTATGAGCACTATGCCCTAGTGTATTCCTGCACCACCATCATCTGGCTCTTCCACGTCGATTATGTTTGGATCCTGGGAAGAAACTCATCTCTTCCTCCAGAAACAATAACCTACCTAAAAGATATCCTTATTTCTAATGGTATCGACATCCAAAAAATGACAGCCACAGAACAAGGGAACTGCCCTGAATTTCTGTAAAGGGAGGGGCAGCTACTCTGGGTTACTTCTGTGCTTTGCGTTCCCTGGCTCTACCCCAGCTCCTCATGAAGACAAACTAAACAACGGTGGCAAGGACCCAAGGGAAAGTTTGGCTGTAGAAGCCAATGGAGGGGACTCAGGGAAAGTCAACCCAAACCCAGCCAGAGCCCACACTGTCACCCTGCTAGCCCAATAATAAACATTTTGCTGATCAGCTGTATTCACAGTGGATTCTGAGTTAGGGTTATTGTGTGGGTGAGCCATTGGAAGCAGATGGTGGGAAAACCTTCAGTGGTTATGTTTAGAGAAACAGTTCTGAACTGTCATCATTTAAGGTGGTAAGAGGTGGCAAAGGCAGAGTCTGATGAGTTGGATCTAGGGTCCCATTCCACAACAGATGCCCCTCTGGAGGGAATCCTAGGAGGTTTTCATTTCTGTCTGGAGGCTTCCCTGAAGTCACTTCCTCATCAGGAAGTATTTTCGGAGAGGGGCTGAAGAATGAGCATCCTGGAAGGGTATGTGAGGAAGAGACAAAATTTTAAAAAATGTTGCAAAGTTTTCTTTCTTATTCTGTTGGTGTTTACTGAGGTCCAATTGCATTCCAGTCACTGAAAAATCCAGAGTTGTGCACCCCCCCCCAAGCTTCAGACCAGTAAGAGAGACATAAGACATAGGGCACCATGGGACATCTGAAACCATCCCACCTGATTCAAGACACAGTCTTGAATTATACAGTCTGTTTGAAAGGCTGAAGGACATTCCCATGCCCCTGTTCCTCTAGGGAGTCAGGAACCGCCTGATGTTGTCTTTTCCGACCATGTGACTTTAAAAATCAAACAATCTCAGACTTATCACCCTTCAAGTCCACTTAGTTCTTGTGTGAAAATATATATTGTATATGTTAATGTATACAATTTAGTTTCATTTAAAAAATAAACTCAAAATGTAGCTTCCAACTCACAATTCAAAAAGTCTGGAAACTGCTGGGCAAAAGAGAAAAAGGGGGTCCTTTGTGGTCAGCTGCTTCCCCCACCACTTCCTGTTATGTCCAGTGTGTGCCCTGCACTGTCCACCAAAGACGCTTGGCTACTCTTCCAGAATCCAGTGATTCCTCAGCTTTCTGTCACCTGCTAGCTACCTCATAAAACTAAATCCTGTAGTCAGATCAAAGGCACCGCCAGCAAGCCTAAGGACCTGAGTTTGATCCCTGGGACCCACTTGGTAGAAGGAGCGAACTAACCCCAGCAAGTCACCCTGTGACCTTCACACACCGCTTGTGAACTGCATGTGCTCACACACAAACACACACACACTGAATAAATGAAAATTTAAAAAAAAAAAAAACCCTGTCAATTGCCTGAGGAAACTTCTAAGAGAGAGGAATCTGGAGAGAGTGGTGCACAGGCCCTGAGCAGGACAAGAAAGCCGGGGAGAAGACATCAGTAGAAAACACAGCAAAATAAAGACAAGCTGAGCTGGGGACGGGCATCATCATCATCACCACATCCAGTCTCACTTCATTATCATCCTCAACACACCGTTTGTCTCCCTTGGAGTGTTTATAAAGCAAACCCCAGACATCACAGCCCATTACTTGGCCTCTAACTAACTACCTAAGTGTACATCTCTGGTGGGTATAAGCTTGTGTAAAACAAAAATATTGCAAGCCATAACTTGCTTATGTCTTGGAGGTATTTAGAGAATGTAATTTCTATGTGGATTTAAAAACATTTTACATTGTTTAGGTGAAAGCGAAGATGTATGTACAGAAATGTTCGTGGTTTTATTTGTGTCAGCTTCCATAGAAAGCAGCTTTGCTAAGACCTGGAGGGACTGGAATCCTGGGTTATAGAATAGCTGCTTGATAGCCTGACACGTTCATAAAAATGGGGGAACTACAAAGTCACATGGGAGTTGCTGCTCTGTGTGGGGGTGTTGGGGGGCGTCTCTGCTGGTGGCTTTGCTGCTCTCTCTGCAGAAACAGCAAGTGACGCCAGCTCGGTAGCCACACCTAGCTGAACCAAGGGTGTCAACCTGAGCCAGGGGCCACCAGTCTGCAGACTGAGTACCCCAATGGCATAGAAGAGACATGAAGAGATCTGGAGACAGAGCTCAGGGACACAGTGTGAGGGCACATAGCATAGGTCCAAGTGTCAGAGAAGACCTGCCACCCAAGGCTCCTCACAGCAGCTTCAGTTATCATGTCCCAGCTCAACTCCTGTAAAGCTTGGCTGACTTAGTTCCTTCATTCCTGCCCTTGGATTTCTGCAGGATTAGGTACAAGTACACACACACCTAGGGAGAGACACTTACTCCTCTCACACACACAAACACACACACACACCCTCTCTTACCTTTTTATCCTGAGAAAATTTGGCTTGACTGAGTAAATGTTCCTTGCAGCCAAAATAGCCTCAAGACAAAAGAGTTAATAATATAATGTTGCGTGGAAAAAAGAAAGCAGCAGTTTAACTATGTTATATTTATAGCTGCATGAAATAATGGCATTAAATCAAGTACTAAGGGTGAACAAAGAAAATGAAAGCAATTAATGTGTTAGGATGGTAGAATTGTGGGTGGTTCTTTTCTTCTTTTCTGTGGCTGTTATTTGTAGCATGCGCCCATAGAAACCCTAAGATACATACAAACCCTAAGACTTTCTTTTAGTTAAACCTGATGATCCTCTGGAAAGTATAATGTTCAAGTCCCAAATGGGGCTCCTCTTCTCAGAACTGCCTCAGACATGGAGGCCTTCCAGAACTATTCTCATGCTTCTTAGCTAAGGGCATCATTCATAAATATAGAGTATATTTAACCCTAACCCTAACCCTAACCTTTATTCACTTCCAGAAAACATAAAAGGAGATATCAGGTAATTTAGACAGTCTCTATTTCCACAAATTGGCTAAGCACTGTTTTCTTTTATAATAGACTTTCCCCCAAAGAAAACATCTTAGCTTGGTAATTATGAGTAACTGGAGGTTTTGGGTATTTGTTAAATATGGTCAGTTTTATGCTAAAATTTAATATTTTGCTTACTTATGATATTGAAATAGACCCAAGAGTTATGTAATGTTTTCCCACAGAAAAGGTGATGTGATCTCACTAGAAATGGAGTACAGAGGTAGAAAGCCCAGGGACTGGGTAGGATGAGGGCTAGCCTTGACTTCTCAGTCCTGAAGATTCTCTACAGATTCTCCTACAGTATTATGGTTATGTACAATAAGCAAATTGTTGCTGAGAGAATACTTCTACTTTTTAGGAAAAAGAATCTCAACATATTTCTAAAATGACTGCCAGGCACATGCCTGTAATCCCAGCACTGGGTAGGCTGAGGCAGGTGGATCAGAGCATTCAAGGCTAGCCTAGGCTAATGAGACCTAGCCTTGGAAAACAAAATCAAACAAACTAAATGACTAAACTTTTGCATTGCTTTGCATTATCTTCAAAGCCTTATACACATATATAGTTTAACAAGGCATTGTACAGTATGTTGATGTATGTATTTCATGTAGGAATAAATACCTTTATTCCTGCTACATGTTATATTGTATAGATTGCAAAGTTTACATTTTGCTCTTCCAAGGTTTCCTAGTCTGCTCAGAGTAAGTGGAGTATAAAAATGTAAACCTTCAGCCAACTTTTTTATTTTTATTTTGTTTTTTGAAACAGGGTCTCTCCATGTAGCTTTGACTGTCCTAGAACTTGCCTTGTAGACCAGACTGGCCCTGAATTCACAGGGATCTGCCTGCTTTTGCCAACCAAATACTGGTATTAAAAAAACATGTGCCACCACACTTGGCTAAGCCAATTTTTTAAATTATTTATTTATTTGTTTGTTTGTTTGTTTATTTGTTTATTTATTTATTGTGTGTGTGTGTGTGGTCAGTGTGCACATGTATATTCCTGTTAGTATACATGGGGGCCAGAAGAGGGTAATGGGTGTCATCCTCTGTTATTTTTTGCTTTATTCCTTTGAGGCAGGGTCTCTCCCTGTAACTGAAGCTCATGATTTTGGTCTAGATTGGCAGTCTGCAGTCATTCTCTTGTCTCAGTCATCCCAGTACTGGAGCTGGAGTGTGTACATGAGAGATCACTGGTTGCATGGGTGCTGGGATCTGAACTCAGCTACTCATGATCACACAGCAAAGACTCTTAACAACACAGCAATCCTTCCCCTTTAAGCCCCATCAACCCAACTCCACAGCATCTTCAGTATAGCCAGAAACCTAGAGAGAGCAATGGTTCATTCAGATCTGAAATGACTATCACTCAGTAAAGCAAGGTTAAAGGGAGCCCTCAGCTGGGCATGGTATGCACTCCTTTAGTTCCAGGAGGCAGAGACAAATGGATCTCTATGAGTTTGAGGCCAGCCTGGTCTACAAAAGTGATTTGCAGGACAGCCAGGGCTACACAGAAAAACACACCAAGATGGCAGGGGTGGGGGCATGGGGACACTTGAGATAAGAGTGGCCAGATACTAGAGTTCAATGATGTGGTGTAGTCAAGAATGGAAACTTTATCCACAAATGTCTTAGGTGAAAAGAAGGGGAACCAGTGAGGTGGTGACCCAGAAATACATCATCAACATTCATCAAGATAAGCATGCAGTGGGCTTCAAGAAGCATGACTGGAAACACTCATAGAGATTGAAAAATCTTTCATAAAATACCTAGAGTATCCAGATGTAAGCAAACATTCAGGCTTGATGGAGCTAGCTGGGCTCAAAGGAATAAAAAATGTCCCATGCCATATTCATGTGTGCTTGTCAGGAAACATAATAAGGATGAGGATTTTCCAAGTAGGCCCTAAGCATTGATTACATAGCTACCTGTGACCATTTAAAGGAAGTACCCACTTGTCTAAGTCAGTGTTAATTTTCAATTTGGCAGAGCCTAGAGTCATCTGAGTGAAAACTCTCACTTAAGAAATTCCTTAGGTCAGATTGGCCTGTGGGTATGTGTGGGGGAGTCTGTCTTGATTAGTAACTGATATAGAGGGACTCAGCCCACAGTTCCCCAGGCAGGCAACCCTAGGCCCTATAAAAATGCTAGCCAAGTACGATCCTGTGAGGAATCCAGCAAGCAGCATTCCCTCACTGTTTCTGCTTCGAGTTTCTGTTGGAGTTCATGCCCTGATGGACTGTGACCTGGAACTGGAGGCCACATCAAAATCTTCCCTCCCCCACACTGCTTTGAGTCATAGTGTTTATTAAAGCAAAAGATTGAAACTAGAACACCACTGATTATCAAACAGCTATTAAATTATGTACAGATAGAGAGAGAGCTTTGTACCTTGACTTATACTTCTGTTGTACCATCTTATGTCCTTTTGGATGTGGGACAGTTCTATAAGGTTCCATCTAAGGCCAGTATACTATAACCTGACTCTCACTGTTTTAAAGTTTCTGTAAGTAGTTTATTTTGTTGTTGTTGTTGTTTGGAAACAGTCCTACTCTCTAGCTTAGGCTGGTATAAAACTTACTACATAACCCACACTGACTTCAAACTTACAGAAATCCTCCTGTTCTATCCTCCCAAGCACTTTGGCTACAGGTGACACCACACCCAGTTTGTGAGTCTATTTTTGAACTATATATAATAATACTTAATAATAATATTATTATAGTATATTAGTGGAAGACCAAAGTGCCCACCCCTATCAAAAAGAAAATGCAGAAAGAATTCAAAGACCAAAGGAACTGGATGCGTACCTGTAGCAGAAGAGCTCTTAGCACTGTGAACTGATCAGTAGAGAAAAATTCCAAACACCTTATGCAGCCAGCCACCAGCTCCATCTGCTCGCCATCCAAGTCTCTGTTTCCCACCCCTCCCAGATCAAAATTACTGCCAGTGTTCTGAGTCAGCTCCATATCCAGAAGGTGACAGATGGACTCAAGCTCACTGGCCAGCTTGAGTAGACTGGAAGAAGCTGGCAGCTCCTCCTTAGCCAGGGCATTATAGCTGTGACTAAGTGGGTGTTTCTTCCTTGCCTGAAGCCTAGTCTCAGTGTACAAACCAATGAATCAGAGGACTGCCTGCATCCTTTCTCCAAATTGAGGGAGTGGTTGGTAATGCCCAGGACAAACCCATTACAAGATGCTATGGAAATCTACAAACTTGAGGATGACATAATGCATTTTTCTTAGAGGCATTTTGTCAACAGATGATAATATTCACTGGAAGCAACCTAGATGAGTCATTTTTGCACCTACAAATTACTAATAACTGCCTTGGTAGGCTGGAAGCTGAGTTGTTGGCATTTTGTTAAGTCTCACCTCAAATGACAGACATCTATCTCAAGAAGCATCCACCTCAAAGTGGTTGCCCTAGAAACTTTCTGTCACTTCCTCCTTTTGGTTTCTCTCTTACCACTTCTCATAATCCTTGGTTATCAAGTTACTATTTGCTCATATATTTACTGCTCATGTCTTTGACTAGAAACACAGCTTCCAAAAGCAACAACCCTACTTTCCTATACTCTCATAATCTCAGAGCCTTGGACTGAGACACTTAATAAATGTTTATTGAGTGAATGAGTGAATGAACAAATAAATGGGTAAATGTAGAGATTTAAGACCTGTCCTGTGACCCAGAAAAAAATCACAGAAGTGGAAGCAGAGCCCAGATATGAAATGTCTGTGTCCATTTGCCTAAATGTACTTGGCTGAGATGGCTTCCCAATTACTATTTCTGGTGTGTCCCCACAACTGACCACTGGAAAATCACCAGCTCCCTCGTGTGCAAGCACTTTCTAAATGGAGAAACTGACACTCAGCCAGATGAAGGCACTTGAACAAAGCTATGTTGCTCGGCATAGTTTACAACTTGAACTTGGAACCTGGCTTCTGCTAAAGAATCATTTTGTTCATAGAATGATATGGATTTTTCTTTTATAAAAATAATAGTTATTTTCTTTACCCCACAAACAAAATAAAATATAAAATGTAATTAAAAAGTGATGTCTTCATAAGACAAACTAACAACTCTATAGTATAAGGTCAAGGTTATACTTGACAAATCAGTGATCACAACACAGTTTGTTCAATGAATAATTGCCGAGAAATTGTCTTAGGGTTTCTATTGCTATGATAAATCATGTGGCCCAAAAGCAACTTCTGAAACCTGTTTTGAAATGTAAGAGAGAATCAAGCGAGGTAACACATGTGTTTACGCCCAGCATTAATCCCAGGGAGGTAGAAACAGGCGGATCTTTGAATTTGAGGCAAGCCTGCTCTACAGAGAGTTCTAGGATAGCCAGGGATGCACAGACATACATATATACGGGGGGAAGTATGGTTCATTGGTGAAAAAGAAAACTTTTTTTTTTCATTTCTAACAAAACCCACAAACCATCATTTTGTCATAGTTAATTTCACTGCCTTCTGAGAGAGGAAGTGGTGACATAGCCCCATTCTCTGAGGTGAGGGAGTCATCATAAACAAGACCATCTCGGAGGCTTGCCCCAGATCTCTAAGGAGCCTTCTCAACATCAAATATCATTCATTATTATAGCTGAAGCTGCTATTATAGCATGTTAAAGATAGTAATCCCTACTGAGCATCGCTGCTCACACAGTATAATCCCAGCCCTGAGAGGCTGAGGGGAGGGAATTGGGAAATCTGGGCTATTCAGGAAGACCCTATCTCAAAACAAAAACACCAACCAACCAAACACCCAAAACAAGACATGGACTCAACCAATAGGAGGCACCCTAAGAGGTGTGTCAATTCAGAACAACCAATAGGAGGCTCCCTATGAGTTGTGTCAATACAGAACAATGGCATTACCAAAACCTTAAGTGCCAAACTGAAGAAATCACAGAGAAAATCAATTAAAATAAAGAATAATGGTCACATATGCATAACAAAAAAATGCAAAGGAAACTAACACAGTTGTCTAAAAATAGAATCTATAGAACATTTCAGAAAACACTGCACTAAATTACTCAGTTCAACACAACCAAGAGTGGGGCTTTTCTGTGTAAGGGACAGTGTTTTCAGTTTTCTGCCCTTAGGCTCTTTGACATGTTATGCCTACAAACCCTGCCGCCTGCATTAGGTTGGAAGAAAAGCAGGTAGCTCTTATTAATGACTTAAAATGAATATGTGACTTAATCAGACACCATGCAAATATATTTTAATTTGGGAACTTTAGGGAGAAAAAAATAAAGAAAAATTTTTCAGTATCTCTTTTCTTTAAAAAATTATATTTTCTTATTTCCATTTTTTATTAATTATTCTTAGACAATTTCACACATGCATGTAATACATTCAGTCAACTCTCACCATCTTCCATCTCCCTATTACCCTTGTTTATACCCTCCTCTTCTCTTCAAATCACTTTCCCACATACACATTTAGGTAGCAGTTAGATGGTCTGTTACACAAGAGCAGCAAGTCACCACCACCACCACCTCCAACACCACCACCACCACCTCCAACACCACCACCACCA
>PVIH01025666.1:0-20240 GCA_004025045.1 Sigmodon hispidus
TAAAATTAGGTACAGTGAAAGCAAACTTCTCCCTGTCTTGTTCCTGTAGAGGTATTGTAAAAAAACAGTCCTTCAGATCAATAACTATTATAGGCCATCCTTTAGGTAGCAAAGAAGGTAAAGGTATACCAGATTGTAGGGTGCCCATGGGTTGAATCACCTTATTAATTGCTCTTAAATCTGTCACCATTCTCCATTTACCAGACTTCTTCTTGACCACAAATACAGGGGAATTCCATGGGCTGGTCGATTCTTCAATATGTTGAGCTTGTAACTGTTACTGCACCAATTCTTCTAGGGCTAGCAATTTCTCCTCTGTCAAAGGCCATTGTTGGACCCAAATTGGTTTATCCGTCAACCATTTCAAAGGCAGGGCTGTTAGTGTCTTAGGGGTGCTTGCAGCTTTTAGACTGCGTCTTTGTGTAACCTGCATGACCGACGGCTGTTTTATGTATGCTCTTGAGGTAGTACTTTCAAGGCCACGATTAGTTCTTTGGCTAGTATTTAGACCTGGAGGAATCTTAATTTGAGTGTTCTATTGTCGTTGGCCATGTATGGCTTCAATCTCCCTCTCTGTCCTTCTGGTCCTATGCATTCTAGCCATCTCACACCCTGAGACAATGTCCCAATACCTAAAAATTGAACATCTACCTCCTTTAGAGGCCACCGGGAGTGCCAGGCCTGCTCAGTTATGATCGAAACATCAGCCCCCATGTCGACTAAGCCCAGCATAAAAATATTGTCTATTCTTATTGTTAACTTTGGTCTTTGTTCATTTATGGAGGTCTGCCAAAATATGCGTTTTAGTGGTTTGCTGGATACCATCAACTTCTCTTGTAAGGGCAATCTATTGTCTATGGTTACATGATCTACTGTTTCAGTCTTGGGATTTGTTACTCGTCCTGAGGACATTGCTCTTCCACTGTGACTGGATATGACTGAACCCTTTTTGGCTTGGAGGTCTGATTCTTGGGGGCTTCCCAGGGCAAGCCCCGAGATACGTTTCCTGATGGTAAAAGCTTGCCATCCTTGTCTCTTATAGATCTACATTCATTCGTCCAATGTCTGCCTTTGTTACATCTCCTACATAGTCCAGGAGGTAGTGGCTTTCTGTTTAAGTCACTCCTGTGATTGGAAAAGTTCCCATGTATGCTTTAACTACAATTTCTCTTTATATGGCCTGGCTTACCACAATTGAAGCAAATAATGCCTTGATTTCTCATCTTAGTATTAGCAATGGCTTGACCTACCCAATTCTCTTCATCATGGTGTAGATATTCAGCATTAAGTGCAAATTGAATCCATTCGTCTATGTGTGTGCCCCTGATCTTTAATGGCATGATCCATTTTTTACATGTCATATTAGCATTATTGAAGGCCAAAGAGAGTATCAATTTTTTCCTAACTTCTGAATTCGATACTGCTCTATTTACAGCCTGGGTCAACCTCTGTACAAAGTCTGTATAAGGCTCCGTTGGACCTTGTTTAATCTGGGTATATGACTCAATTCTCTGTCCTGGGTCCAAAATCTTTTCCCAAGCATTTAAGGCAGCAGTACGACACAGTAACAGAGCATGGTTATCACCAGTAGCCTGAACTGATAAATCAGCAAACTGGCCTTCCCCAAGGATTTGGTCCTTGGAGACAGTAACATTCCCAGTTTGATCTCGAGATTCCAAGGCTTTAGCCTTTTCTCTAAACCAATTCCTCCACTGGAAGTTTTGGCCTTCGCTCAACACTGCGGTTGCCAAATTCTTCCAGTCATCAGGAATTACTCGATTCTGTTCTGACCATGAGTTCAAGGATTGCCTCACAAAAGATGAATATACACCATACTTCACTATGGCTTCCTTTATTGATTTTAAATCCTTCATGAGTATAGGTTCATAATTGTATCCTGCATTGTCAGAAGCCCTTCCACGTGGTTGTGGTTTTTTGGCCTCTGCCACAACTGGGAATAGATTTGGAGGGATGCGGGTTGTCCCCTCATGGTAACCACTCTAGGTAGTTTAAGAGGGGGCTCAGGGTTATCTTGAGCAGGTGTCGCCTCAAAATCCTTTTCTAAAATCTCCAAGCGAGCCTCATAATCTTGCAACCTAGTGGTAATTGTCTTTTCCAGTGTTTTAAAGTCTTCTATAAATGATCTCTCCAATAATTTCATAGAGTGGAAAATCCTCCCAGTCTCCAGATCTACCCTTTCCACTATCTTCTGTTCAAATTTCCTAGAGTTTCCATCCATTTTCCTAAAATTTTCATCCATTTTTGTAAATTTTTCATCTAATTTCCTAAAATTTTCATCAATATGAGCTCCTTACTCCTCTCTAACAAAGTTTTCATCCACTTTTTTAAATTTTTCATCCAATTTTCTAAAATTTTATCAATATGAGCTCTAAATTCCTCTGTGATCAAAGTAGACCTCTCTTCTATGGAAACAATGAGTTTCTGGAGTGTCTTAATACGTTCATCCATGCCAGACATCTTAGCCTCATACTCTCTATGTTGAGATTCCTTAAAATAGATAGGTATGAAGTATATTATCACACAAAAAAGCAAAAGGACTCCTGGGTGGAAATAACCTCCAAATGCGTAATCCTGGAAATAATCCTCTATCACCATTGTGAAAAAGTGAGTAAAATTGTGAACATTTATCTGATCGGACATTTTAGAAGAAAAAAAAACTGCCTTACTCATATGTAATGAGGACTTACGGTCAGCAGGTGTCGCAGTGCAGCAGCAATGATGCGCGAAATGGGGTGGCGATTCGGCTGGGAGGGTCTCTGTTAAATGTTTCAACAAATCCTACCGGGGGCGTGCACCACCAGAACTGGGTCAATCCGTCTCTCAGGAGGTCTGCTGTGTGCAGATTTCTTCCTTGCTGTGTACAGGAAACTTGTGCTCACAGATGGGGTCAAAAGCTGTTCAGACCAGCTCCGTCCGCGGGTGCGGAACTCGGCGGGTTTGTGGAATTAGCCCTGCGTTCAGGTGCCAATTATCACGGTAAAAACACACCGTGAGCTATGTTTTAAATGAGGTTTATTTTATGAGAATCACTTACAAAAGAGGGAAGGTTTTAGGAGAAAGTTAAGCCGTCACACTCTCCTGCTGCCGGTCTGGAACTCTACCGCCACGAACTGGAAAACCCACCCCTTCGCGAGAGCTCTGCATGAGAGACCGCCTACGCCTGCGTCCTGTCTCTCTCCAGGTGTTGTCCGAATCCCGTTCTCAGTGACCAAGCCCCTCTCAGCTTCTGTGTTCTGCTGCAACTCATACACATGTACAGTTCCTGATTTCCTGGTACATCTGAGTTTTAAAATTATTCATTTGAATCATGCAGTTGAATATACATTGGATTTAAAGGCAAAGGATTTACATGTGGAGCATGATTTCTACCTTCAGACCAGAAAGGACTATTTTATTGTATAAACTTATGGAGGAAACAGGGTAGGCAATTAGCTACTGAAGTTTCCATTATGAAAAAGGACCTGATTATAGCAGGGGGGTATGAATTTATAATTTTCCATTTTGTACTGATTGATGTCTTGTCAGTGGAGACAGGCCAGATTAGTTGCTGTACAATTTGGGAAGGTTAACTTACACTAAAGTATATTGAATTTTTAATTAGTCAACTCTCCTCTGCAGATATGCTCAGTTCTGCTTTACACAGTTATGTCATGTCAGTGGTTTAAGGGAAAGGCTATTAAATGTAACTCTGTGTCAGAATACAAATCTCCTCAGCTAAAAAGTACATATAGACAAAATAAATTAATCTCTTAATGACATTTCCTGTACTATAGAAGGTGCTACTCTTTTTCAAAGTGAATATAACTAAGTTCTTTATTTCAAATATACATTATTTTTATCATTTAAAAATGTCACCTATTGGTACTATTTTAACATCTTTAAGTATATTTCTGTTCTTATCTCTTCCTATTTTTTAATGTTATTAAAATATTAATAGTTTCATTCCTTTCCTCTGAAGTGTTATTGATTGCTGATGGATGGATTTGGAGAATATCCTCCGGAGTGAGGTATCACAAACTCAGAGAGATAAGCAGGGGATGCACTCACTCACTAGTGGTCTCTAAACAAACAAACAAGAAAAAAAAGCCAAACATGCCCAAGCGGCAAACCACAACCACTGAACAGCTTGGGATCAGAAACACCCTGGACTGACCCTTCAAACCCCAGTCCAACTATAGGAACACCTGACTCACTCTTGAGGGAAGGAGGACAAAACTGGATTTGGCCAGGAGTGAAGACTGATCCAAGCATTATTGGGTCAGTGGGACCATAGGACTGTCTGCTCCCTGCCCAGGGAGGGGATGGGGAGTTGCAGAGAAGAAAAATGACTAGATGTGGTAGGAGGGGGAAGAGACCTTGAATAAGGATATACAGGGATGGAAAAAAAAATTCAGAGGGAAAGCTGAACACAAAGAAAATATATGTATAGCAATCTTTTTTGTATTTCCACCCTTGATAAGCCATGCTTATGATTCTTATCCTCTGTATAGTTATTGTTAACTCTTCCGCATTTTAAATTCTTTTTACTTTTTTTTTGATAAATACAAAATAAAGAAGGAAAAAAAAAGAAAAAAAAAAGAAAACTATTTTAAATTACCATTTAAAAAAAAAAAGTAGTGGCCACTGTAAAAGCTATTTTTTTTTTTTGCTCTGTTTTACCTGGGATAATGTCCAATTCCCAAAAACTGCTAAGACAGTTTGGTATCCTGCTGTATTAATTTTTTTATTTTTGAAGATAAGGTTTGTGTAGGTAGCCATAGCTGTCCTGAAATTAGCTCTATACACCAGGCTGACCTAAATTCAGAGATCCCTCTGATCTAGCTTCCAATTTCTGGAATTAAAGGTGGGCAAACATTCCTGGATTATTTGGTTTTTTATTATTGAATGATGGGCCTGGAATTGAGGTTATTGTTCATGTCAAGCATATGCTATTATACTGAGAGCTTCATCTATATCTTGAATTTTATAATTTGGCAGAGAGGTAAAATAAATTCTATTTCCAAGGATAGCATATATTTATGACATCAGTACTGACTGAGCTTTTCATTCATTGGATTACGGGTGTATCACCTTCTTTCTACCTGTTGTATTTTTTTTAAATCTTTTAAATGAATATGAATACTTGTCTCCATTTATTTGTATCTGTGGGTCCTGGTACTCACAGTGACCAAAGGATGGCCTTAGAAATCTTGAACTTGAATTAATGAACAGTTGTGACCCCTCCATGTTATTACTAGCAGTTGAGTGTAGCGGGAAATCAGGAACTATACATGCGAACGGATTCCATCAGAGGGCTGGAGCCAAGCGGGGTGTGGTCAACTAGAAAGAGTTCTTGAAGTAGACCACCAAGGGAGAGGACCAGGACAAGAAGCTGGCATTCTCTTGCACAGGGCCGGGACCTTTTGTGAGGGTTCCGGACCAGTGGCACGGTTTTTGGACTGATGATGTGGCTTCCAGGTTGGACGCGGTTCCAGCTGGTGGCGCAGGTGTTCGGAGGTGCAGCATGTGGGTGAGGAGCTATCGTTAGAAATGCTCCGGTGCACTGCAACCTTACCCCTTTACCGTTTCTTAAAACCTCTGTTTTGTAAGCGATTCTCACAAAATAAACCTCATTTAAAATGTATTTCACAGCGGGCTTGTACCATGATAATTGGCGCCCAATGTGGGGCTGGTTCCACAGAAACCACGGGCTCCCTGACCGCAGACCCAGCTGGTCTGAGCAGCCAGTTTGGTTTCACATCTGCACATGGATCTCTGCACAGCCAAGAGCATCCTGAGAGACAAATTGAACTGATTACAGTGAGACACACCGATAAGATTTTTTTAGAAAAGACAAAGACGAGCCAAAAAATTCCTTATGCCACCTCTGCTGTGGCACAACTGCGACAGTCCTCATTCCATCTAAATAAGGCAATTTTTTTTCTTCTAAGATGTCTGACCAGATAAATGTTCAAAATTTTACTCACTTTTTCACAATAGTGATAGATTATTTCCAAGATTATGCATTTAGAGGTTATCTCCACCCAAGAGTCCTTTTGCTTTTTTGTGTGATAATATACTTTATACCTACCTATTTTAAAAGATCTCTACATAAAAAGTGTGAGGCTAAGATGCCTGACATAGATGAACTTATTAAGGCACTCTAAAAACTCATTGTTTCCATAAAAGAGAGGTCTGCTTTGATCAAAAAAGAATATAGAGCTCATATTGATAAAAATTTTTAAAAATTAAATAAAAAAATTTAAAAAATAAAAATTTTGTTAGAAAAAAACCACAAAACTCAAATTGATAAAATTTTTTAAAAATTAAATAAAAAATTTTAAAAAAAGATAAAAACTTTAAGATAATATATAAAAACTAAAAAATTTAAACAAAAAAATAATGAAACAAATAGATATAAAAACTAAAAAGATTTTCCACTCTATAAAATTGTTAAAGAGGTCATTTATAAAAGACTTTAAAACACTAAAAAAAAAATTACCACTAAGTTACAAGGTCATAAGGCTCGCTTAGAGATTTAAAAAAAATATTTAAAGACAACACCCACAGAGCCCCCTCTTAAACAATGCTACTACAAAAAAGTTCTTTACCTAAAGTAGTTACGATAAAGAGACTACCCCCCACCCCTCCAACTCTATTCCCAGTCATGGCAGAGGCCAAAAAACCACAACCACATAAAAAACTGACAATATAAAATACAGTTATAAACCTATACTCATAAAAGATTTAAAAACAATAAAAAAAGCCATAGTGACCTATGATATACAATCTTTTATAAAACAATCCTTAAACTCATAGTCAACACAAAATCAAATAATTCCTAATGACTAAAAAAATTTAGTAACCTCAGTGTTAAACGATGGCGAAAGCTTCCAATAAAAAATTAGTTAAAAAAAATACTAAAGCCTTAAAATCTTGAGATCAAACTAAAAATGTTACCATCTCCAAAGACCAAATCCTTAAAAAAGGCCAATTTGCTAATTTAGCAGTTCAGACTACTTATGATGACCATACTCTATTGCTGTGCCGTACTGCTGCCTTAAATGCTTAAAAAAAAGTTTTAAACCCAAGACAAAAAATTGAGTCATATACTCAAACAAGGTCCAACAAAGCCTTATGCAGACTTTTTACAAAAGTTGACTCAGACTATAAATAAAACAATATCAGATTCAAAAGTTCAAAAACAATTGATACTCTCTTTAGCCTTTGATAATGCTAATATGACATATAAAAAATTAATCATGCTATTAAAGATCAAAAATACACCCATAAAAAAGATTCAATTTACACTTAATGCTAAATATCTACACTCTGATAAAAAAATTAAATAGGTCAAGCCATTGCTAATGCTAAGATAAAAATCAAGACATTATTTGCTCCAATTATAATAAGCCAGGCCATATAAAAAATTATAAACAAAACATACATAAAAACTTTTCCAATCCCAAGAGAGACTTAAACAAAAGGCTATTACCTCCTAGACTATATAAAAAATATAACAAAAACAGACATTAAACAAATAAATGTAAATCTATAAAAGACAAAAATAACAAACTTTTAACATCAAAAAACATAACTTGGGGCTTCCCCCGGGAAGCCCCCAAAAATCAAACCTCCAAGCCAAAGAAAATTGTCATATCCAGTCACAATAAAAAACAATATCCTCAAGACAAATAACAAATCCCAAGCCTAAAACAATAGACCCTATAACCATAGACAATAGATCGCCCTTACAAAAAAAGTTGATGATATCCAATAAACCAATAAAACATATTTTGACAAACCTTCATAAATAAACAAAGACCAAAGTTAACAATAAAAATAGACATTATTTTTATACAAGGCTTAGTCAACACAGAGGCTAATGTTTCGATCATAACTCAACAGGCCTGACACCCCAAGTGGCCTCTAAAAAAATAATGTTCAATTTTTAAATATTAAAACATTGTCTCAAAACAAAATATGAAATGGCTAAAATACATAAGACTAAAAAGACAAAAAAAAAGATTAAAACTATACATGGCCAACATAACAATAAACTTATAAAGTCATGATCTCCTATGACAATAAAACACTCAAATTAAGATTCCTCCAGGCCTAAATACTAGCCAAAAAACTAATCATGGCCTTAAAAATAATACCTCAAGAGACTACATAAAACAGCCGCCAGTCATTCAAGTTACACAAAAACACAGTCTAAAAGCTACAAGCACCCCAAAGACACTAACTAACAGCCCTGCCTTTAAAATAATTGACAGAAAAACCTATTTAGATCCAACAATGGCCTTTGAAAAAAAAAAGATTACTAGCCCTAAAACAATTAATACAAAAACAGTTACAAGCTCAACATATTAAAAAATCAACCAGCCCATAAAATTCCCCTACATTTATAGTCAAAAAAGTCTAAAAAATAAAAAATAATAACAGATTTAAAAACAATAAAATGATTCAGCCCATGGACACCCTACAATCTAATATACCTTTTCCTTCTTTGCTACCTAAAAGATAGCCTATAATAGTTATTGATCTAAAAGACTTTTTTTACAATACCTCTACAAAAACAAGACAAAAAAAAGTTCATTCATTGGATTACAGGTGCATCACCTTTCTACCTGTTATATTTTTTAAAATCTTTTAAATGAATATGAATATTTGTCTCCATTTACTTGTATCTGTGGGTCCTGGTACTCACAGTGATCAAAGGATGGCCTTAGAAATCTTGAACTTGAAATAATGAACAGTTATGACCCTTCCATGTTAATACTAGCAGTTGAGCCCATGTATAAGTAAGACCATCAAGAACTCTTTACTACTGCATCTTTTCTCCTGTCCTGTATTATTATTTATAATAAACATTTATGTTGCTAATGTTTTCAACTCTATTTGTAAGTTTTTAAACACAGTGCTTTTTAGTAAAATCTTATTGATATTACAGTTTTAATTGGAACACTTCAGGTTTCTGAAAGATGAATTCAGAACTGGAGTGAATATATCTTTTTGTTAAAACTTCAGCAATAACCTTAGAGTGTTTTCAATTTTTTTGCTTGACTAATTTTTGCTTGAGAGACAAGGTTTTAATATGTACTTTCTGTTATCCTGGAACTGATTACAAAGACTAGGCTGACATTCAACTCAGAGGCAGATATATTCATGCCTCTGCCTTCTGACTGCTATAATTAAAGGCAGATTTAATACTCCCAGCTTGCCCATCTATTTTTTTTATTGTTAGTAATTATTTATATATTTTTCTCATATGAACTCTGCTGTTGATCTCTCTACCTGTCTCTCTATATTTGTTAATAGGCATTTCTTTTGCAAGATGATATATCCCATTCAAATGGTACATAAATGACAGAAGTGAAACTTCTATTTAATGTCCTTCTAAAGTGGCTTGCTGATTAAATTCTAATGTCTATGTGATGAAATAAGTTTTAAGGACCAGAATTATATGACTATAGTATTGAAGAAGTATACATTTACATTGTTATCCATATTATGTTTGCTGTTGTACACATGTATGGTATATTTTAGAATGCAGTTACCTATCATGATGTGCATGTTGACTTCACTTGGGAAGAATGGACTTTGTTGGATCTTTCCCAGAAGAATCTCTACAAAGATGTGATGCTAGAGACCTACAGAAACCTCACTACCATAGGTAAGATTGAATTTTGCTTCACATTTTGATATAAGGGGAAAACTGGTTCTTGATTATAGATGCTCTTTTGTAATTTGAGAAAAAAGAGCGAGATGAAGAAATTAGGCTTGTTTCTAATGTTCACTGAAGATAATAATGTATATGTTGCAGGATTTTTAATAATAAACTATGCATTTACTGTTACTATATTTTAGGATACAATTGGGAAGACCATAATTTTGAAGAACATCATCAAAGTTCAACAATACATGAAAGGTAATTTTTGTGAGTGAGCCGATACAAATGTGCCTCTGAAGAAATTATAATGTGTTCTGGAAGTTTTAAACAAAAACAACCATGTAAATAAGCAAGGCTTAAAATGCATTAATAATTATGAATTTCTCATAAAACTATATACCTCAATTTCAGGTAGATAAATTGCCTTTGCAAGACATACTTTTTAGAAAAAAAAGACAAAGCAATGCCTTTCAGATAAAACCATTTAAATTTTACAACTATGAGAGATATGCTGTAGAATTACCCATCCATATAGTTTCATACTACTCCTGTTACAAAAAGTATATTTGTTAAAGAGATAAATATATACCGAAAACTTTCCAGTAAGTATATATTAAAGCTTGTGTAACTCATATACTTGTTACAATAGTACTGTCAAGTGATAGGACAGTAGAGTTAAGGAGCATTTGTTTGGAGAAACCTTAAACCCTATAATACATGTCTTTGAGGGACAGAAAGTCAAACTTTTTAATTCAATGTGAAAACCTTTTATGTGTTATTCTTTTTTTTTACTAGATATATCATTTGTTTCTCTTGATACAAGCCATATGAGCATAGGGATTTGGAAAAATGTAACATACCTCTCTGTGAACAGTCCCCATGTGAAGTATACTTGTTGAATTTTATTTAACCATACAAGTAACTGGTTTTCTAGCTTCATTGTTAACACATCAACAAACTCACACTCCAGAAAAGCCCTATGAGTTTTAGGACTGCAAAAATACTTTCAGTTGTCTTCTTTTTCCTAGTAAATGTCTAGGAATATATACCTACAGAATAGAAAAATTTGTTAATGGAATAAAGCTGCTAAAACTGCGTTTTTCCAGTTTTCTTCAAATATGTGAAATATCTGGACATGTGAACTATGTAATAAGGAATCTTGCCATGACAGGTAGCTTCAAAGATGAAAAACAACTCTTAATGAAGGGAAATAACATAAGTGTAGACACAGTGTTAAAACATTAAGATTTGATATCTCTTTACAATTGGACAAATGGTAAAAAGTAATTCATACAGGCATAAAAATTAAACAGTGTATTGAATGTAGTAAAATTTTTAATATGCTAATTATCCTTGCAGGCATGAAGGAAATTATACTGAAGAGAAACCTTCTGTATATACTCAGTATGCTAAAGCCTTTGCATATGGCAGTCATCTTCAATGGCATAAAGGAACACATACTGGAGAGAAGCCCTATGAATGTAATTATTGCTGTAAAACCTTTGCACTTCACAGCCAACTTCAAAGGCATAAAAGAACACATACAGGAGAGAAGCCCTATGAATGTAATCAGTGTGGTAAAGCCTTTGCACAACAGAGTAATCTTCAATTGCATATAAGAAAACATACTGGGGAGAAACCCTATGTATGTAATCAGTGTGGTAAAGCCTTTGCATGTCTCAGTCAACTTCAAAGGCATGAAAGAACACATACAGGAGAGAAGCCCTATGAATGTAATCAGTGTGGTAAAGCCTTTGCGCAACATAGTAATCTTCAATTGCACATAAGAAAACATACTGGAGAGAAACCCTATGAATGTAATCAGTGTGGTAAAGCCTTTGCAGATTATAGCCAACGTCAAAGGCATGAAAGAACACATACTGGTGAGAAACCCTATAAATGTAATCAGTGTGGTAAAGCCTTTGCACAACATAGTAATCTTCAACTACATAAAAGAAAACATACTGGAGAGAAACCCTATGAATGTAATCAGTGTGGTAAAGCCTTTGCATGTCATAGTACTCTTCAAAGGCATGAAAGAACACATACTGGTGAGAAACCCTATAAATGTAATCAGTGTAATAAAGCCTTTGCACAACACAGTAATCTTCAAATGCATAAAAGAACACATAATGGAATGAAACCCTATGAATGTTATTGTGGTAAAGCCTTTGCACATAAGAGTACTCTTCAAATGCACAAAAGATTACATACAGGAGAGAAACCCTATCAATGTAATTACTGTGGTAAAGCCTTTGTATGTCACAGTACACTTCAAATGCATAAAAGAACACACACTGGAGAGAAACCCTATGAATGCAATCAGTGTGGTAAAGCCTTTGCACAACATAGCAGTCTTCAAATGCATAAAACAACACATACTGGAGAGAAACCCTATGAATGTAACCAGTGTGTTAAAGCCTTTGCACATCACAGTCAACTTCAAAGGCATAAAAGGATACATACAGGAGAGAAACCTTATGAATGTAATCAATGTGGTAAAGCCTTTACTCGTAACAGTGTTCTTCAAAGGCATGAAAGAACCCATACTGGAGAGAAACCCTATGAATGTAATCTATGTGGTAAAGCCTTTGCACATAATAGTGTTCTTCAAAGGCATCAAAGAACCCATACTGGGGAGAAACCCTATGAGTGTAATCTATGTGGTAAAGCCTTTGCATGTCACAGTACTCTTCAAAGGCATGAAAGAACACATACGGGAGAGAAACCCTATGAATGTAATCAGTGTGGCAATGCCTTTGCATGTCTCTACAATCTCCAATTACATAAAAGAACACATACTGGAGAGAAACCCTATGAATGTAATCAATGTGGTAAAGCCTTTGCATGCCGCAGTTATCTTCAAAGGCATAAAAGGACACATACTGGAGAGAAACCCTATGAATGTAATCAATGTGGTAAAGCCTTTGCATGTAACAGTTATCTTCAAAGGCATAAAAGAACACATACTGGAGAGAAATCATATATATGTAGCCAATGTGGTAAAGCCTTTGCATGTATCAGTAGTCTTCGAAATCATGAGAAAAAAATCATACTGCAGAATGATTCTATAAATGTAGTCCGTGTGGTAAACTTTTGCACCTTATAAAGCAGTAAAAATTTTTGTGTGGAATCAATCTGTTAAATCCTTTGCATATTACAGTAGTCTTTGAGTACCAAAAAAAAAAAAAAATACTGAGGTCTTATAAAGTATTTGGTAAGATCTTCATTCAATGTACTTACACTCATTTATACTACAGTATTGAATATAAATAAAAATATTTCAGTGTCAACAATCTGTTCAAGCAGTATAATGTCTATTTTTAATGTTGTTTACACCTGCACACTAATAGAAAAAAAAACAATTTATAAAATTTTGGTGCCCTGTACATAGGATAAAAGAGCCAACCAAAGAAGCATACCCTAACACTTAAACTAGAGACAGTAAAAGACATATACTTAGGCCCTGAAACCAGAGATAAAGAATCAGTCTACTAATGATCAAGTCAGCACAAAACTAACCAATTCCTGAGCATGAAATACAAACAATCCAAAAACATGAATCCAACCAATCCCTGAGCACAAAATCCAGCCAATTTCCATCATAAAAATATTTTCCCTGGAAAAATATACCCCTAAGAAGCTCTATCTAAGCCAGGTGCCTTTTGACTTTGAAACTACCTTTTTTCACTTTAACAGAGGGAGCCCCTCTTCTGGATTCTCCATCCAGTAAATTTTTTAAATGAGTTTTAGGTATAGACTTTCACTGAAGCATAGCAGAATCTCTGCTGGAAAAATGTAGAAATGTGGAGTAGAGAAGCAATGGCCATCTCTGCTGGGAAACTTTATTAGGGAAGCCAAGCAGAAGTAATGAGTTTTTGCTGAAGCTGAAGAAGATTGTTACATTTCTACATAGGATGCTTCATTTGAGTGAAGGAGAAATACCAATTTCAGTTAGAGCTGAGAGAATTGCGATATCTCTGCTGAGAAATTCTTTAGTGGAACAGAACAGAGGCACAATGGGCATGGGCACCTCTGATGGGAAACTTCCTTTGGCCAGTGGAATAGAGCAGCAACAGTCCTCTCTGCTAGGGAGCTCTCTTAGCAAGGTGAAGCAAAAACCCAGCTGTAGTGCCTCTTTCTCCAAAAGAAGCAGTATTGTAAAATCTTGTGCGTAAAATTTCCCCCACCAGAATACACCTTTATTTATATTCTGACTTTTCAACAGTCAGAATTTCTTCTTACAGCTTTAGGAATCCAGGATACATTCCCTTCACAACTGTTTCATATAGCCTGCATTCTGAAAGTCAGGGTACCTTTCTCTTCAGAGCTGTATGTATCCAAGATTTCTTCTCTCTAAAGTTTCAGACATAGCCTGACTTTCCACTAATTAGGGTAACTTCTCATAGCTTTAGGAATCCAAGATATCTTTTCTTCACAGCTTTAGGTATAGCCTGACTTCAGTAATCAGGGTACTTTTCCCTCCAGAGCTATATCTATCCAGCGTACCTTCCCGCCATAGCTTCGGGTATAGCCTGACTTTCTAATAGACAGGATATCTTTCATGTAACAGTAGTAAATACTCAGAATACATAGTTTTCACAGCTGTATATATTGCCTAACTTCCAAATGTCAGTATTTTTCTTTTCCTCCACAGTGACACTTGCACTATAAATTTAAAAGATAATGTAACCTTTTTCAAATTTATGCTCCTCTTCAATTACATGAAATAACTATTTCAGTTATAAAATTTTATGAATTTGTAATAGTTTCTTTTCTGTTGTGATGTAATGTCTGTGTCAACTTTTAAAAGAGTTGAATTTGGTCCTTGATTTCAGAGGGATACAGGATCACCATGAAAGCAATATGGCAACCAGTGTCAAACATGGTAACTAAAGCAGGAAGCTATGAACTCACATTCTTAACCTGCAGCATGAAGCAGAGAGTAGGAACTGGAAATGTGTGGATGTAAATTCTCAAAGCCACACAGTGACATATTTCTTCCAGCAAGGCAACATTGTTAAAGTCTTCCCCAGTGTTAGCACCAATTTAGAAGAATTGATTTCTCTGATTTCAAGCCTACATACTTGCTCTCTATTACATAAACCAATTCATGATGAAAAGCTTTGGAAGTAAGCCATTAGATGCCTCAACACCTATGTTACAGAAATAAATGCTTACCATAGTAAAACTTTCATGAGTAAAAAATTGGTTAAAGTGTTATTTTAATTGTAGTTATGATGTTAGTGTTCATTTGTGTAGGTATATAAATGTGCATACTGGTTCCTAAGAACATTAGTCCTGTGGATCTTTTCATAGCAGGAATTACAGGAAGTTGGTCTTGGGAATAAACTTTTCTTCAATACCCAGCTATGTAGTTAGCCATGTAAATATTTTCAAGCTCATTTATATCATTTTGAAGTCAGAAAATAAGAAGAAACTCACACAATAGAGAAACCCTATTCATAAAAAGAATTTGGTAAAGACTTTAGTCATCAGCTTTAAGAAAAAAATCTTGTTTTATATTTTTATTTCATTTACTTTCTTGAAGGATGTAAATTATTTAACATATTGACTCAAGATTGATGGTAGAGATCAATGCATTGTGGTTTCTATTTTATAACATTTAAGGCGATACTAGGTGATACCTCTATGTGTGTTAAGTTCATTTAGTGAAGTTTATATTGTGGTTCATATATTCTTTGGCTTTTGTTCTGTACTGCTTTTATTTAGTGATATGTTATTTTTATGCTGTAATATATAGAATGGAATCCCCATCATCTTAGTACCCTTTGTTTATATAAATATCAGGCAGTGTATGATCATACTTTTCAAATGTGGATGTCTATGAAAGGATGGTGAATTCTTTTTTATTTTGCTTTTCATATTTTTATAAATTCCTTTGGGATTTTATTGTTTGTTCTTCAGCCTAGCTTGGATATCAGTAACAATTTAGGAATACATTTCAACTCATGTTTCTCATAATGTCTGCCTCCTGAGTACAAGTCCCAGGGTAAATAGTATACTTCCAATGTATGCTGATTTGTCAACACAAATTAACAATGTTAATGTTAATAGAAGAGAATACAAAAATTAAATACTTCATGTGTATATTCAAAGCTGTATTTTTATTTATTTGGTACAAATGTAATAAAGTAGGATAATCAGAAGTCTACTCTGTATTTTATACCATGACTGAACTTAGAGGTTCATGCCTGTAATCCCAGCCCTTAAGACTGTGATGGTCCAATCTTTGTGACCTTGAACCCCATAGTGAATTCCAGGGCAGCCATGGATATGTAGATATATTCTTTCAAAAAATCTGAACAGTTAAAGTACATCTCAAATTATGAAACTTTTCTTAACATAATCTGACTGGACTCTGACTGTTTTCAATAAAACTTTTTATTACATCAAAAGAAATGTGTTAACAGTAAAAATAAGGAGCATTATAGAGAGCTCATTCACAGAAGTATAGAAAGCAATTGAATCCTTTCACAACTATCTAGAAGAGACTTTTATTGCTTTACAATGCTGAGGGAAATGAGCAGTGTAACATCTTCATATTTAGCATTATACTGGCATACTTGGGACCTGCAGAGCTTTCTCAGTAGTACTGCTATTCTTAGGTACCCAAGTTTGGTTTCTAGCACCCACATCAGATTGGGCAGAACTTTCTCAATTTCTAGATCCTGGAGATATTGCTTTTTTTTTTTTTTTTTAGCATCCTAGGGTACCAAATATGTAACTGGTGAAAAGAAAGATATTGAAAAATAAAAGGGTCATGCATCTATTGTCTTTTTAAAAATGAAATTTAATTTAGATGTTTAAATTTTACCAGTGAGTATACCAAGTGCATGCCAAATGCCAGCAGTGATCAAATGATGGAGTCTGATCCCCCTTGACTAGAAGAACAGACATTTACAAACTGTCTTGTAGATTCTGGGAATCAAATTTAGGCCCTGTGGACAATTGGCTGTGTTCTAAGTATTGAGCCATTTATTCTACTCCACAAACATGTCATTAATAGCAGTACACTGTAAATGACTGATTTAAGTTTTTTCTATAGCACTGATGAACCAGAAGAAATAAAAGATTTATAGCATCAGAAATTTAGACTTGGGGCTTAAGTAAATTTCCAAGCCCAAATCTCTACAAAATCAGGAAAAAGAGTCCTCTATCTCTACCCAATACCAGGTACCTGCCTGCCTGGCAGGGATAGGAATATTCTAAGAGACATTTATATCTCTCTTTTTTACTAACAACTAGTTAACAGTAGACACCATGACATTCTAATTTTCTTGGTAAAAACTGACTCCTCCATGTGAGAATGTCTCTACTAAAGAAACATCTACTTCTTATCTGACTACCTTGCAGAACAGACAGGAACTGAGGTTAAAAGATAGCTTTAGAGATTAAAAACTTATTATATGGCTTATTACATTATTTATTTTGTGTATATTTTATTATCTGTCTAAACCTGTTAGGAGTTTAAAAATAGATTAATTACCTTATATGTTTGTCTCCGTCCCAAATTAGTCACACTGAAAAAATGTTATGTATACAATTTTTATTAATAATTTGCTTTTTAAATTTTTTTCACTATGAATCTCTGGCTGGCCTGAAACTCACTATATAGACTAGGCTTTTCTAGAATGAAAAAAAAAAAGATTTGTCCTTTTTGTCTTCAGTATACCTGTATAGATATATGTTAGATATTTAATAAATTCTGAAATATCAGAGAGCCACACAGTCAAATCCTAGGCAGACAGCTCAGAAAATCTTTGATTCTTGAATACAAAGATAAACAGCTGAGTCAATCACACACACTTTTAATCCCAGCACAGGGAAAGCCAGAGAGTAGGACCAACACCCTTAATCCAATAACATCTTGTATTAGTTACTTTTTTGTTGCTTGATAAACATCATGATCAAGGTAACATATAGAAGAAATTGTTTATTTTGGCTTATAGTTACAAAGTCTTAGGATCTATTATGTCAGAGTGAGGGCAGAAAGCTGGTATGACAGCTAGAATAAGATACTGAAAGCTCAAACTTAAACAATAAGCATGAAGCAGAGAGAACAAACTATTTAATGTCCATCTCCTATTTTCTGGGCCAGGTAATAATTAAAAAAAAATTATTTGAAACCACAGTCTCTGGATTCCATTTTAAAATAAGTGCTTTAATCCTTATCTGTTTCTGTCTGATACTTGCTCACAATGATAGAAAAATAACAAATCCAGTAGGCCAACGTGTGTGTGTGTGTGTGTGTATTCTATCAATCAATGAATCTAGCTTACCTATGTATATTGAACATTTCAATCAAGACTATGATTTCTTTCTTTAAAGAGTTAAAGTTCCTGTTATATAGGTCTTTCTCTTGTTTGCTTAGAGTTACTTCTTGATAGTTTATGTTATTTGTGGCTATTGTAAAGGGTAATGTTTCTTTCATTTCTTTTCAGACCACTTATTTGCATATAGGAGAGATAATAATAGAAAATAAAAAAATTTCTCATACTCTTGGATAGGTAGGATCGACACAGTAAAGATGACAATCTTACAAAAGCAGTCTACAAATGCAATGCAATCTCCATCAAAATTTCAACACAATTCTTCACAGACCTCAAAAGAACAAAGCTCAATATCATATGGGAAAAAATTTAGGATACCCAAAACACTTTTATACACTAAAGAAACTTCTGAAGGTATCACCATCCCTGAATTCATGCTCTGATATGGAGCTATAGTAATTTTAAAAAAAATATCTTGGTATTGGTATAAAATCATACACATGGATAAATGCAATCTAATGGAAGACTACAATATTCATCAATATACCTATGAATATCTAATTTTTTTACAACAAAGCCAAAATTGTACACTGGAAAAAAGAAAACATCTTCAACAAGTGATACTGGCATAACTGGATGTCAACATGTAGAAGTATGCAAATAAATCTACATCTACCACCATGAATAAAACAGTTCCAAATACATCAAAGAGCTCAACATAATTGACACTAAATCTGATTAAAAAGAAAGTGGGTTCTTATCGCGGTAAAAACCCGCCCTGAGATATGTTTTAAACGGGGTTTATTTGGTGAAAATCGCTTACAAAACAGAGCCGGTTTTAAGAGAAGTTGACAGGATGAGATTGCAATGCGTCAGAGCCTTTCTAAGGAAGATTCTTCATCTCCACGCCGTACGTCCAAACTCCCGGGCAGCTGGGGCGAACTGCGCACTCGGTCGGGGAACTCTCGTGAGAGAATGATGACTTCCTGTCCTGGTCCCCTCCCTCGAAGGTCTAATTCCGGAATCCTTTTCAGTTAACCACTCTCCGCTCGTCTCTAGTCCTATGACGCGATCGTTCACATATATAGTTAATGATTTCCCGCTACATCTCCCCGTTTTGTCTAAATAGGAAGGTTCTAAACTAGGTATAAAACTACATACTATAGGGATCATCATAAGACAGTGTCTGGGAAAGAGAAAGATACTAACATAAGTGAGGTCAAACTACTGCTAACAAACAACAACTACAAAGTACAATTTAATATCTAAAATGTTGATACGAGAAAATGCACAGGGATTGGTTTAAGGCTGTTTATCTTAAACAATAGAGTTCTAAGACTTGAGTGTCTTTGCTGAAATGTGAAGTAATAACAACCTCAACTATCTAATCTTCAACACCGTCAAGACCTGAGAAGGAAAATATATATCGAAAGTTGGAAGCATGAAGTAACTTCCAGAATTTAGGAGAAGACAACGTCAGTTAACTACCTGGACAGTCATCCACCACTTCTCTGTATAGCGGGAACATCCATCCTTGTGGCTACTGGCCTAGGATATCTGACAAGTTTTCATAGAAGCAGGGTATTTTTTGGTAGGACCATCTTATCCTGTCTAGGCAGGCTTCGACAGTCTCTATCCTTCATCCTGCAGGTCTGTTTCGGACAGTGAGCATGCTGACAGCAGTAGGGGCAAGTGCAGTCCTTTTGCCCCTCAGGCCATTATTCACCAAACAAGACAATCTCTTTGCAAGATGTCTGTGATGCTCAACACCACCTTGAGAAAGGAGTGGTGATTCCAGGAGTTGTCATGTCTCTCAAGGCCAAATTTGAGATAACAAAATCTTGAATGCCATATTCTCTCGGTCTATGAAGTGGTTGAAGACACCTATCTATTGGGTGTATTCTAACATGTTTCCAAAAAAGCTGAGTATTCTGACTTTTAGGTGATAAATCTGAGTAACCATAGTCTGCAATTCCAATCAACCAAGAAAGTGAGGCTAACATTGTAAAAATAGGCATTCCAAAATGAGTGTACAGCTCCTACAAATAATTTCAAGTATAACAATCTTAGAAAAATTGACCAAAATACACATTTTTATCAAATGACAACAATATCCTAATTATATATCATTATATATAAAAATATATCTAAACAGATTTATATAAAACAACTCGTGTGTATAGTACAATAAATGTTATGACTATCATAAATAATTAGAGGTAGAAATTGCATTATGGAAATGACAATGCACTTAATACACATCAATGTGC
>PVIH01025667.1:0-20239 GCA_004025045.1 Sigmodon hispidus
CTGCCTAGAATCCCCCAGTGAGGGGCTGGGGTGTGGCTCAGTGGTAGAGCCCCTGCCTAGAATCCCCCTGTGAGGGGCTGGGGTGTGGCTCAGTGGTAGAACACCTGCCTAGAGTCCCCCAGTGAGGGGCTAGAAGCATGGTTCAGTGTGTGGCATGGGGAGTCCTAGGATTCAATCCCTAGTAATGAAAAAAAAAAAAAAAAACAAAACAAAACAAGAAAAGATTCCATCAGGGTTATTATAGGTGTCTGATCACACTGTAGTCACCCCCGAAAGCAAGCAAACAAAAACCAAACATATAAACAAACAAAAAAAAAACCATGCAGTTTTGATACTTTGTTATGGTGTACCCTCTGTCTTTCTTTCTTCTCTATGCCTCAGTTTCCCCATTAGGAAAGTACTTAGTTCTATCTGGCACCCACCTTCCAGGAAGGATACCAAATCCTGATCCACTTTTTTATTATTCCAGGCACATGCTAGAAAGCCTCGACCATTCCCAGGATGGTGACACTAAGTCTGTCAGAGCGCTAAGCCATCTGAGATGATTTAAGAGGCCCGGGCCAAGGAACTGTCCCCAGGCACAACTGCCGCTGTGTCCCTTCTACAGCTACAGGATAGATCAGCCCCAAGCTGGGCTGGAAGGACTCTCCTCCAGGTGACTCCGTCAAAAATGTGCCTGTCTCTCTCAACCCGACACGCTAAAAAATGACTCTGAGGCAGAAAAAAAAAGGCAGACACTCTGGGCTATAAATATTTCAGGGCAGAATGAACGTCCTTCCCGAGCCTTGCTTGCAGTATATATTATTTATAAAACCATAACTTGAGTTGAAAGGTAGTGGGTGAAAAAATAGACAGTCTCGAGTCAGATTCAATGGGAGATGGGAGGAGAGAGATGAGTTCCACCCAAGGTCACGAGAGGTCATCTGGCCACACCTTCCTGGTTCCTGCTTGGTTCGAAGGAGGCTGGAAAGACCTGGACGTCAGCAAAGAGTCAGGTCAAACAACCAGGATCCTGCTGGCTTCTCAGGACTCCACCAGTGCGTTCCCAACAAACACTACAACCGGAGAGAAAAAGAAATTTTGTATATGTAGGTGTGCATAGAAACCAGAGGTCAACGTTGGTGTTTTCCTTAATAATTCCCCACATTATTATTTTATAATATTTTTATTGCTGTTTTATTTATTTTGTGTGTGTGTGTGTGTGTGTCAAAGCCTATCACGTGGAGGTCAGAGAACAAACAATTCTTGGGTGGCAGCTCTCCCCCAACTGCATCCTGGGGATTAAGCTCCCATCACCAGCACCTTTACCGGCTGGCTCATCTCACTGCTCCGCCACCTTACTGTGTGAGACAGGGTCTCTCACTGAACCTGGGACTCCCCAATTTCCTGAACTGGCTGGCCAGTGAACCCCAGGAATTGTCCTGTCTCTCATACCCCCCACACTGGAGTTACAGGCATGCACTACCATGTCTGGCTTTTACATGGGAGCTCGAGATTTGAACTGGGGTCCTCATGTTTTATCCAACTCCACTTATAGCCCCATAGCCCAAGAAAAGGAGTCTTTCCCTCAAGTTCCTGACAGAGATAAAAGTTTGTCGTGAGGGAAGAGCTGGGAAACCTCCCCCAAGGCAATTAATTAATTGCATGAACCTCCTATTTCCACACCCCACCCTCTACCCATTAAAACAAATATGGAGAAAATACCGGATGAGTTAATTTGCTAAAATAAACCCAAATGAAACAACCTATGACATTTTCCCCCAAAGGAAACGAGTTCATTTGGCCAATGACTTGTTGCCAGGCTGCCAATCTCAACACACACAAGATGAGGTGTGGAAACAGGAGGGGGTTGACCAGGACGTGCATACTCATGATGTCATCCCAGACTCTGCATTCCTAACTGGGAAATGGACGGATGGTGTTTGCTCAGTCACACTCCACAGCCAGCTACTGTGCACGCTCTGTGGTGTTTCTATTGCTTTCTGGTCAGAAATAAAGCGTGAGAGTTGCATGAACCATTGACAGTCACAGCTAACGCCTGTGGTGATGTGAACCTGTGATCCCAGCTGACGATGATGTGTGAGGATCAGGGGTTCGAGGCCAGCCTAAACTACACAGTGAGACTCAAAACACAAAGAAATAGTGCATGCGGGGGGGGGGTGTGGAAGGAAAGAAAGAAAGGAGAAAGAGGAAATGGGAGGGAGGGTGGGAGGAAGGAAAGAGGGATGGAGGACAGAGAAAGGCAGTCTGGGGCTGTTTCTCAGTGGATGGCGTGCGTGCTTGCGTGCGTGAAGCCCTGGGTTCCATCCCCAGCACTGCATAAACCAGGAGTGGTAGAATATCCTTGTCATCTCATCAGTTGGGAGGTGGAGGCAGGAGGATCGTTCTTGACTGCATGGCAAGTTGGAGGCCAGTCACCCTGGGATACATTGAGACTCTGCCTCTAAATAGAATGAATGACGGAGGGAAGGAGGGAGGGAGGAAGGGAGGGAGGGAGGGAGGGTGTAGAAGGCAGACCTGAGCCCCTCAGTGCCTGGGGGGATTACAGTAAGATCAGACTCATAGAGTGGCCCCGATGGAATCTTCTGGTCTCATTTTTTTCTGGCCAGGAGTTGACTGATGTGTCTCAGGAGCCTCGTGGGACCTTAGGTGTTTTTTAACTTCCTCTCCAAGTGGGTAACATATGACTACTGAAGTTCCCTCTCTAACGTAGGCTCCAGCCCAGGTCCCAAGCAGACCAAGGCCCCATCAGCCCCCACCCGCTGCCAAGACCTCACTTTAGTCCAGATCCACTTTTCTTTCCCAGCGCATCTCAGCCACACACCCCAGGGGGAAGCTTCTCCCAGCAGCTGTCCCAGCTGGGCTCTGGTCCCTGCTGAGCCTCTATTTTCATTCCCTCCTCTGCCCAATAAAACAAATAAGAAGGGAATACTAGACACGTTAATTTGCTAAAATGGACCCAAATGAAATAACTGATGATATTTTTCCCCAAAGGAAACTTGAGTTAATTTGGCCAGTGACTTGTGCCAGTCCCAACACACACACACACACACACACCCCAAACAGGGCTCCTCCCAGGGCCAGTTGGTGATTGCCCTGCCCCATGCAGACCACAGTCACCACCCTGTGGGAAGTGGAGGAGGGTAAGAAAGGCAGACACATGGAGAGGCGCTGTTAGAAGGGCATACATGTGCTGCACTGAAAATGTGAGCATACACCTGCATGCACACATAGGCTTGCACAGAGAAGCACACAGTACATGCACCCAAACAAACACAAGCTCGCATGGGCATGCATACACCCAAACATACAATCAAAGTGGGCACACATCCACCATGCATGCACACACCCATGTCACTCATGCTTGTGAGCAATTTCAATTGCACACACTCAAAGCAGGCATACACTCAAATACAAACACACTCATGCATACATTACTAGTGCACACACACACAAGTATACACAAACTCACAAATGAACCCCCTCATGTTTGTATACATCCAGTGTACACAAACATAGGCATGTACACTCTCATGTATGCACACATGCACACATGTGCAAACTTCTAAAATGTACACACCCAAAGCATTTACACAGACAAGCACAGGCAAGCTGTATGCCTTCATGCATGCACATGTGTGCACACACACACTCAAAGCATGCCACACACATCAATGTACACCCCCAGAGTGTGCACATACAAGCATGTGTACTGCCACACATTTGTATAAATAAAGCATGTGCACAGCCACACATGTTTCTGTTTACACACCCACATACATACACAGATGTGCCTTACAGCCACACTCCAGCAGAGAGCACTTGGCAGATGACTCAGTGATTACCTCTGCAGACCAATCCTGGGGAAACCACTAAGTAACTCATTGCTGGGGTTTGAGATATGGCTTAGTTGGTAAAGTGCTGGCTACACAAGACCAGAATTTTGCCCCAGAACCCACATAAAAAGCCAGGAATTGTAGAACATGCTTCTAATCTCAGCCCCAGGAGGCAGGGGGAATCCTTAACACACACTGGCTGGCCAGCTCAGACAGATCCATGAACTGTAGGCTAGAGAGAGATCTTGTCTTAAAAATAAGATAGACTACATCACAGAGAATAATACTTGAGATTGACCTCTGGCCTCCACATAAGTACATACACTTCATACATGTACCACACAAACACATACACAAAATCCACAGTGGTGCACAGACATACATTCAGGCAAAACACTCACTCATACACATTAAATTAAATTTGTAGAAATTAAATTTATGTAATAAATCCTTTATAAATTAAAAGATTAAAGTCTGTGCTAAATAGAGGCTGTTCAGCATTGTCTTCATGACCCACCTACCCCAGAGCATCATGCTTACTTTCAGACTAACTTTGCAAAATCCTCCCATCAAGAGGGAGACCTAGAAGAAGTTTACAGCTCCTCCTTGGATCCAGCTAGGCACCTGTGAGCCGAAGAAGGGTCACCAAGCCTGAGAAGTGGGTGTGCCCCAAACCCTCAGGCACAGGAGGATACAGTCACACACAGAAGCACACCTGTGTGCGACATACATTTACACTCACAAGCACATAGTAAACAAAAGTCCACAAATGCACACATAGCCAGCTCTACACACTCTCACACAAACACACACAGACAGATACACCACACACAGAGGCACACACACACAGACAGCAATTCATTTACACACTTACATGAACACAGATACATGCACAAATATTCACAAGGCACCATTCATTCACACAGAATAACCCCCACACAGGTGTGTGGTCAGATACACATAGGGAAATACATTCACACATAACCGACAGACACACACACATACATGCTAACATCCAGGCATTGGTGCACACACTAATACCCAGATTCACAAACACACTCTCCCTGAGTTAATGTTCTCCTCCTCCTCCTCCTCCTCCTCCTCCTCCTCCTCCTCCTCCTTCCTCCACCCCATTTTATTTGTGCCAAAGCTTCACATAGCCCAGGCTATCCTTGAACTCATTATATAGCCAAGGATGACTTTGAACTTCTGATTCTCCTGACTCTGCCTCCTGGGTTTTGTTTTACAAATATGCACCACATGCCTAGCTGCGCCATGGTTTGCCTTAAAGAAGGCTTCTGCAATAGCAAGTTGAGAACACAGCAGATCACAGGGACACTAAAGTTAAGGTCTGGCCAAGGGCAGGGTTAAGACTAAGGTCAGACTAGGTAGGAAGTCTAGTTAACAGCTGCACTCCCCTCCACCTTCTTCCTCCTTATTTTTGCCTCTAAGTGTCTGGAGCCATAGCCCAGGTGAAGGATACCCCCTCCCAACTCTGCCTGCTGCTACCTTGGGACCAAAACACTGGAAGTCACCAGTTCCCATAAGCACCACTAGGTGGCGCTCTGTTAACGACGATCTGAATGGACCCTACGGCCAGCTCAGCCTGGCTAAGGCTAGCCTGGTCCTTGCTATGCTCCACCCACCTCACGAAGCCTCAGGTTCTCTATCCCCAAGTGTCCCACCTCAGTTTCCATCTAAGACCTGAGCTGCCTACTTCTACAGTAGCAGATAAATGGAAAAGGGGACAAGATTAGATTAAGGTCGCTCCCACTTAAGCGGTTCATACCCTCTCTGCCCCTTAGTTAGTTCTTGTCCTTTAGGCTGGAACAGAGGCGGGGCCTCACCCATAGAACTGCCACTTAGGATCACCTAGGGAGGGGCTGGTAGCCCGGCTCAGCAGCAGAGCACCTGCGCAGCACCTGCGAAGCCCTGGATCCTATCTCCAGCGCTGAAAATTAACAAGTTAATTAAGTTAAAAGCAAGACTGATGCAGCCGGGTGTGGCGACAGCTGTCTATAATCCTAGCACTCAGGAGGCTAAAGAGAGGAATAACTGGATTTCAAGGGCAGTCTGAGCTATGTGGTGAGTTCCGGACTGCATGAGACCCTGATTCCAAACATACATACATACATACATACATACATACATGCATACTTACATACATCAAAACTGAGGCACCTTCACAGAATAAAGGAGACTCCTGACCCACAGCATAGTTAGGTAAGGTCTCTGTAAGTAGTAATGAGTCCATTTTCCTTCTGTTTCCCTCAGGGAGTGGTACCTCACATATGCCTTTGCCCCCTTGGTTTGGGGTGATTTCAAAGCCCATCCCAGGATGGGAAGATCCACAGTTGTCCTCATGCCCAAACTAAAGGGTCAGAGGCACAGATCCTCACTGTGCTAGCCCCACCCACGAGAGCAGCTTTAATTGTGTGTTGGTTTTTCTACAGGGTTTCTCTGTGTACCCCTGGCTGTCCTGAAATGCACTCTGAAGACCAGGCTGGCCTTGAACTCAGGTCTGCCTCCCAAGTGCTAATATTAAGCTTTAATTTATTCCTCCTTACCCCAGGATCCCTGCAACATCCTTTCCCCCAGAAAGTCTTTCATGACTGACTCCAAAGTGAAATGGAGACTTTGGTTAGACCCTCCATGGTGTGGTGGGGGGGAATCTAACAAAGTATTCTGGCCTCACTCAGAAGGTCCTGAGTAGTCTTAGGCTTAGATGCATGGAGGGTTTGGCTAGCAGTTCGTGATAGGCTCTGGGGTAAAGTCAGAACCATAATACTGGAACTTGGAAAAGCCTGTGATAAGTCACACACGTTCAATTGACATGAGTAAGATTAGAAAGGGCTTTAGGCGGGAGCTGGAGAGATGGCTCAGAGGTTAAGAGCACTGACTGTTCTTCCAGAGGTCCTGAGTTCAATTTCCAGTATCCACATGGTGGCTTACAATCACCTATGAAATCTGGTGCCCTCTTCTGTACACTGTATACTTAATAGTAAATAAGTAAATTTTTTAAAAAAGAAAAGTCTTTAGGGTAGGTGATGAAACCCGGGCCCAGAGAGGTCAAGTGACTAATACAGCATCACACAGCAGAAACTACCCACAAAGTGAGGTTTAATGGAACAAAGGGTAAAGGAGGAAGAGGAAGACCAAATACCCTCCTTAGAATAGTTCAGATACCACTCTTAGCATGTATCTCCTTTCATAAGACTCACCCCTGGGGATAGACCTATCTGTCAAGCTGCCATATTAGCCTTGACTAACAGAGAGCCTTGCCTGCCTTGCAGCCACTGGACAACAGCACCAATGGTGAACGTCTGTGCATGTGTGAGGGTCAGCAGGGCTGGATCACACTGGGTCATGCTGGGTCAGTTCAGGCAGCCTCCCTAATGCCCAGCAGCTGCTGGACTCTAGAAGTCTGCAGGTCTCCGGCTGAGAGTCCTGGGACACAGAGGAGATTCAGAATGGGAGCTTAGGAGGCAGAAAAGAGCTCTGCACTAGGGTTGGGAGTCTGTGTCCCTTGACCGTGGGCAGCTCTGTATCCTGCTTAAAGCTTTATTCATATAGCTGAGCAGCAGAGCCTGGAAGGAGGTGTAGAAATATATATAGAGAGAGGTCATCTTCCCGCAGTGAAGACCATCCAGGAAGGCTCTCCAGTTCCTTCCTCCCGCCATGCCTCCCTCATCCCCCCTCCTTCTCCCTCATTCCCCCCCCCTTTTCTTGGCAGCATCTCCCTCCTCCCACCAACCAGAATGACCACTAAGCAACCCAGCACCTGAGGCTGCCAGGTCACCCAGTATGTACAAAAGAGCTGACCCGGGTTTCCCTTTGCTCTTCTTCTTTTCTTTCTAGAAGTCTGGAGAATGTTCCAGTCTCAGCCCCCAGCTCCCTTGACATCTGCCACATGGGTGTCTGGTCCCAAAGTGTCCCTGGAGGAGACAATATTTTAAGAGTCTCCTTGGGCCAAGTGGTGGTGGCACATGTCTTTAATACCAGCACTCAGCAGACAGAGGCAGGGGGATCTCTGTGGGTTCAAGGCCAACCTGAGTCTACAGACCGAGTTCCAGGACAGCCAGAGCTACACAGAGAAACCCTGTCCCAAAACACTGGTGAGGGAAGTCTCCTTGAGATTTCTCAGGAACCATTTATTCAAGGGTTGATGGTTTCTGGAGTTCAACACAGACAGATCACAGCGTCAGGTCTGAAGGTACCAGCAATCACTCCTTCAGGTGATACCATCATAGAAGTGGCCTAATTCAGACACAAGGCAAATAGCGGTCAAGAAGTAAACACACACACACACACACACACACACACACACACACACACTTTTTTAATTAAAACCAAAGTTCAGAAATTAAAATAAACCCCAAACAGTACTTCTTTGGCTCCAGCCCGTCTGCCAGTTCACCTGTGTTTGTTCTGTGAGAGTTCCAGCTAATTGGGGTCCCCAGAGAAAAGAATCTGTGGTCCCCATCACCACTCATTCAGGCTGTTCTGTTCATGGTGTTTGGGTTACTGAGAAGCTATCCTGGGTTCTGAGTTTCTGTTGCTCTGGTAAAATACCCTAACCAAAAGAGATTATTTTAGTTCCCAATTCCAGGATACAGTCAGCTCATCATGGTGCAGAACTCCAAACAGCTAGTTACGTGACATCCACAGTCAAGAGCAGTGAGAAAGGAATGTGTGTTTGCTCATGCTCAGATGGATTTCTCTGCTCTTATACAGTTTGGGACTCCCTGTAGAGGGAATGGTACCACCCACAGTGTCCACACTGATGGCCATGCCTCCCTCACACCCCTCCCCTTCCCTAGAAGCTTGTTGTAATTTAAGTCAACAAGGCTGCTGACCCATATGAAATGGAACATACGTGCAGGCAAGAACATAGCCCAGAGTCACATAGCATCCCTGAGGGCAGAAAGGATGCTTTGGGTCACACAGAGTGTCTGACTCAGGCAGAGGTCAGCAAAGGCTGACCTGGAGAGTTCATGAGAAATGGGGTCCCACTTGGGCAAACAACATATGCAAATGAGTGGAAGGGTCAGAGAAGAGAGGGTGAGGGTTAGTGGGGGGTGCAAAGATAAAGTCATGATCATCCAGGCTGGAGAGGGATTTGCAGGGAGCTCATGCTGGTGGCCTGGAGCAAAGAGAGGGACAGCCAGCTCCTTTAGCCACCAGCTTCTGCAGAGCCTATGTGCAAGTGCCTACATGCCAATGGCACACTGATATGGGCTGCACCCTGGGACAAAGTGTCAGCTTAAGATCTGGGTTTTTGTTGTTGGTTTTGTTTTGTTGTATTGCTGCCCTTAAGGCTGAACAACAGCAACTTCCTGAGATCAAAATTCCCTTCTACTACCCTCTCAAAGCATTTCAGAGACTTGGAGACTGTATATAGGTTGATTAAGAAATCATTTTGGTTTTGCCTTGTTGACATTTATTGTTTGACTTGGGTACCACCTAGAACACCATTCTCCATCTGCCCTAGTGGCTGCCTTTGGGATGCCCCAGAGGCTTCTTTCCCTGGACTAAGTCACAGGAAACCATCAACTTCCTTAGCCACAGCCCCCTCATGGCCCCCTCATGAATCCTTAGGTGCAAAGACCAATCAAGTTTCTTTGCCTACTAGGAACTCAGACATCCAATTATCAGGCAAGCAGCCCTAGGGCCTCACAACAATTACAACGGCTGACTCATGGCTAGCTATTATTTATGGAGTTCACCCCATCCATCAGTGTTGATTGCTGTTATGGTCTAAATGGGAAATGTCCCCGCCAGGCTCAGGGGAGCCAACACCTCTACTCCAGAAGAGGGCACTATTAGGGAGGGGAGTAGTTCCTCAGGGGTGGGTGAAATGTGAGATTTTTTAGCTTGACTGCTTCCTGCAGGAGTCTTCCATGGTCCTGTTTCACCTAGATATGAGCAGGTTGCTTCATGCTACTAGCGCCATCCATTTGCCCCAACAGTGGATGTCTCCTTGCAAAGCTTGAGCCAAAACAAACCCTTTGTGCTGACTAATTTTCCTTTTGTCAGCTTGACACACACTAAGGCCATCTTGGTAGAGAGACCTGAACTGAGAAAATGCCTCCATTATATTAGTATATGGGCTGTGGGTTATCTGTGGGGCATTTTCTTTTCTTTTTTTTGTTTTGCTTGTTTTATTTTATTTTTTTTAAACTTTTTTTTAAACTTTATTTATTTATTTATTTACTTATTTATTTGCCTTGGTGTTTGCCTGGAACAGTTGTTAGCTGCCATGTGGGTGCTGGGAATCGAACCCGGGTCCTCTGGAAGAGCAGATGGTGCTCTTAACCGCTGAGCCATCTCTCCAGCCCCTTGTTTTATGTTTTATGATGAGGTTCTGTGTACTAGAACTCGATCTGTGGACCAGGCTGGCCTTGAACTCACAGAGATCCACCTGCCTCTGCCTCTCAAGTACTGGGATTAAGGGCATGCACCACTACCGCCCAGCGATGGGCATTTTTTTAATTGATGATTAATATGGAAGGGCCCAGTTCACTAGGAGAGCTGCCACCCTTGAGCAGATGGTCTTAGGTTGTATAGGAAGCAGGTTGAACAGTCCATGGGAAGCAGGCAGCAAGCAGCATCCCTCCATGGCCTCTACATCACTTCCTGCCTCCCAGTTCCTGCCATGAGTTTTTGCTCCAACTTTCTTTCAAGCCATAGTACAGCTGTAGTTGGACTGTCCGACCTTTTGGCCACCAACTCACAAATAATGACACAGAGATTTACTAATTATGAAAGCTTATGATATGATATGATAGCTTAGGCTTGTTCCCAACTAGCTCTTATAGCTTAAATTAACCCATTTATTTTAACCTTACATTCTATCTCATGCCATTACTTCTCTTCCATCATGCTCCTCATAAGCCACAGAAATCCCACTTATACCTCCTATTGGCCATTTGGCTTTTTATTGCACCAATCACAACAATGCGCCTTCACACAGTGTGCACATGTCCCAGCAAAGGAGAAAACACCCCTCAGTAACTCATACAGGAGTTAAAGTAACTCATACAGGAGCTGGCATGACATCATACACCTGACACCCAGTGGCAGAGGCAGGCAGATCTCTGTGAATTCCAGGACAGCCAGGCTATACAGAGAAACCCTGCCTCAAAAGAAGGAGGAGGAAAAGGAGGAGAAGGAGGAGGAGGAGGAGGAGGAGGAGAAGGAAGAGGAGGAGGAGGAAAACCAACTAACTCATACAACTGCCTTATGAGTTTTTAAGCTTCAGGTTCTGGATGGGCCCCTTGTACACACACATGTATATATGCATTCGTATAGCCATTCATATATACATGCATACATATATGTATTCATGCACATATGGATGGGTAGATATATGAGTGTATATGTGTGTATACATGTATGTATGCATGCATGCATTCATGAAATGTGAACACGTGTGCATGTGTGTGTACCTGTATATCTATTTGGAGGTGAGTGGGACAGAGTATCTTTATGTACATAGGCTAGCTTTGAACCTGCAATCTGCCTTGGCCTCCTGAATGCTGGGATTACAGGTCTATACCACCCACCTGGCTCTGAATTGCCCCAGTTATAGCCCTCAGCCATCCCGGCTATCTCAGACTCCTGGACACTGACACTGACACACCGTGGCAGTCATTTTCCAAACGGGAGCCTGGTAGGGCTGAAAGGTGGAAAAAGAGCGTCATGTTATTGCATACTTTTTCTTGAGTCTGTGATAAGCTCCTATTAGCCTATAGATCTGGTCCCATAAAATAGATTTGTGGACTTGCAGCCAGACACGGCCTCGTTCTTGAGCCTCGCTAATGGCTCATTTTTCCAGCGTCTTCCTGGAGTAACTGATTGTCATGAATTTTTCACCCAAATGTTACCACTAAAGATGTCACCAGCTTTCCTCCTCAGGAGATTTTACAATCTAGCTCTGGTGGGGTTAGAGGAAATGGGTAGTAAGAGAAATCGTTGTCCCTCTGAAGAGAGGAAAGGAAGTCGGGGCTCAGTGGGAAGGCGCTCCCCTCACAATCATGGAGGCAGGAGTTTGGATGCCCAGAAACCAGGCAAAAAAAAGAAGGAAAACAAACAGACAAAAAACCATGTGCAGTGGTGTATGCTTGTTACCTCAGTGATGGGGACAGGGGAAGAGGAGACGGGGGATCCCTGTAGCACACTAGCCCACTTGGTTAAGTTTAACACTAATGAAAGGCTTTGTTTCCAACAAAAAGTGGAAGGCACCTGAGGAACGTCAGCCCAGATTATCTTCTGACCTACACAGGCGTGTGCATGCATGTACCCCACACATAGGTACACGCATGCACCCACATATACAAGTTTATGCATCTACCCCCACACATAGGCACTTACACAGGCAAACACACACACACACACACACACACACACAAACATACACACAGACCCACACGCTGAGGCGGGTCAGATGCGGAGTGTCAGTTCTGGGTTCCAGCAGCATCTCTGTTTATCACTTTACACCAGTCTTTACACCCATCATCGTATTTAATCTCAGCCACAAACTGGTAAGGGCCATGCAGATGGGCTGGGACTCAGAAAGGCTGTGTAACTTGCCCAAGGACACAAAGCTTGATCATGCAGCAGAACCAGAAGACAAACCCAGGTCCCAGGAGCTCCAGCATCTGCACCTTTAGTCTGCTCCTTTCTGTGTGACACAGCCTGAGTCAGACCCTTCCTTTAGGTCTCACCCTTAGCTCTGCCTCAGGCCCTCAAAGGACGAATAAGGTAACGGAAACAGGTGTGATGGTGCAGGCCCAGAATTCCAGCACTCAAGAAGCTGAAGCAGGAGGATTTTGATGAATTGGAAGTCAGACTGGGCTACATAGAAAGATTCTGGCTCAAAAGTAAGAGCTGGACATGGTGAAACAGTCTGAATCCCAGTACATCAGAGCCAGAGGCAGAAAGATCATGAATTTAAAGGCATTCTGGGCTCCACAGCAAATTTAAGGCCAGTCTGGGATGCTTGAGACACTGTCTCAAAAATGGGGGGAGGGGAACAGGAGGAAGAATGGAGGAGGAGGAGGAGGAGGAAATAATGCTCAGATTCAAGGACAGAAGCCCGCATCTGAGTCTTGTGCACCCTTCCTATGACAGGGAGCTCATTACCCCCCAAGGCCTCCTCACCCATCTCCTCACGCTGTGACCACAAAGTAACTAGGTTCTGCCCCTGTTGCCCTGGCCTTCCTGGCTAGTCATTGCATTTTAAGGTTCCTGAAGGGTCTACAGAGAGCATCTTCCCCCACAGAGCAGCTCCATCAGATCTGAGAACAGATTTCACTGCTCTTCAGACAGGCTTAGTCTCAGGACTCAGTCCTCTGACACACAATGGGCAGCCAGGTCTTGCAGTCCCACATCTTCAAGGCCAAACGAAGGGGGACAGTGAGGAGAGAGAGGGGACCTAGAGCGAGCGGTTCCACAGAGCAACTCAGAAAATGTTTGCAAGGGTGGGGTGGGGGGTGTGTGGGGGTGTGGCTCAGTTGGTAGAATGCTTGACTAGTGTGTAAGATGCTATGATTTTCAACCCAGCACCACAGACACTAAACATCTTGGAGCAGCCTGTAATTCCAGCATTCAAGAGGTAGATGCAGGAGGATGATAAGTTCAAGGTTGTCCTTGACTGCAAGTTTAGGGCCAGCCTAGGCTATCCGATACCTTCGCTCAAAAAAAAGAAAGAAAAGAAAAAAGAGAACGTGTGTGTAGTATAGCTCAGTAAGTATATCCTCAGCCAAGTAAGCCCTGTACTTACTGAGCTCAGTTCCAAGAACCCACATAATTATTTTTTAAAGATGGGCATTGTAATACATGCCTATAATTCTAATGCTAGGGAAATGGAGAAGGATCCCCAGGGCTTGTTGGCCAGCCGGCCCAGACAAATAGGTGAGTTCCAGGCTAGTGAGAGACCTTCTCTTAAAAACAGAGTAGACATTGTCCAGACAAGCAACACCCAAGCTTGAACCCTGACCTCCGTATACATCACACACACCATATATATCACACACACACCGCAATATACAACACACATGTACATACATATACACCACTTGTACACACCACACATGTACACCACATACACACCACACACACTACACATGCACACATGCACACATATGTACTCACCACACACACAAACACTCTACACATATACACATATGTACAACACACACACATACCACACATGTATACTTCCATACAGATGCACACTTGCACACACTAAACATTCACATGCACACAGGCACACCTAGAACATATCCACAGATTGATTGATTGATTGACACTTTACAAGAATCAAACACTTTTCATATGGCACCCCCGGCTGTAGCCAGATTAGTTCTCTATAAATGAATAAGAAGCGTGTTGACTGATTCACGAGGAGACAGAGCCAAGCCCAGGACAGTCGCCCAGGGATGACGCAGCTCTGTAACTCTTAATGACTGCTGCTGAACAAGTAATCAGTTCTTCCTGGAGGGCAAGGAGAGGTCCCGGAAGGCTTCCCAGAGGAAGGGACAACACACTCATTACCCATTAGTGGTGTTTGGGTTGCAACCAACCTGATGACCTGGGAAAGGTGGGCTGGGTAGGGAGGATGAGAATTTGGGACAATTTCAGAAATTCTTTAAAGTTTTGAGTTTATCTCAACATGGTTGCGTACACATGAGGATCCAGCACATGGGAGGTTGAGGTAGGAGATTTTACAATTGAGGCAAGCCTGGGCTACATATTAAGATCTTGGGTCAAACAAACAAAACAAAACAGAATGACGGTGATGAACCGTTGACTCGGTGGATGAAGTGCTTGCTGTACATGCTTGAAGACCTGAACTGAATCTCCAGGACCCGTTTCAATGTGGGCAAAGGAGAAAATATGAGCAAGAAAGCGATATCTAGAATCCCAGTTTCCTACAGGAGATAGGAAAAGACAGGAGAGTCCTAGAAAGCCATGGGCTAGCCTGCTCTATGCATCGGTGAACAAGAGGCTCTGCCATCCTGGTTAGGTTTCTGTTACTGTGATAAACACCGTGACCAAAAGCAACGTGGAGCAGAAAGGGTTTATTTCAGCTTACAGCTCGTAGTCCATTATCCAGGTAACTCAGGGCAGGAACCTCTAGACAAGAACAGAAACCGCAGGGAATGCAGTTTAAGAGCTTGCTCAACCTGCTTTCTTAAGCCAAGGACCACCTGCCTAGGAGCAGCACCACCCACAGTGCGCTAGGCCCTCCCACATTATCATCAATCATGAGAATATCCCACAGGCATGGCCACAGCCACAGCACAGGCAACTCCTCAAATGAGGGTCCCCTTCCAGGAGCCCGGGTGACTCTAGTGTGTGTAAAGTTAAAACACAAAATGAACAGCATCTCAAACAAGGTTGAACAGCTCTCTGATCTCCACGTGTATGCCAAGGTAAGAACACACCCATATTCCTGTTTGTCTGAGCACATGTGCGTGTGTGCGCGTGCACACGCAAACACATGTACACACACAAATGCGCACACACACAAACACGGAGTGTTTTTAAAAATTTAATATACAGTCCTACAACTCAGGAAGCTAAGGCAGGAGGATTGCCTTGAATTTGAGGACAACATGGGCTACAGAGAGGCCGTGTCAAAAGAAAAATAAAAAAATAAACCAAAGAAGCCATGCTGGTTCCTAACCAGAAGATTGGAACAAATTACAACTGAACTCGTGATTCAGAGGTAAAAGTTAAAACCATAGAAGAATGCAAAGAAAACCTGAATGAATCCTTCATGACGCCAGCACCACGGAAGACCTGTCCAATAAACTTAAAAGGCAGAAGAGATGAGCGATTGAGATAATAAGGATAATAACAACAGTAAATTGTTTATGTGACAAAGAGCACAGAACAGAGTCAGAAGACAGAATCTTCACAACTCATATCACAGTTGAAATCACATCTCTCTCATATGTAAAGAGTTTCTGGGGGAAAAGAAAAAAAAGCCAAGGTTGTGTGTTGGGTAGTTCTATGTCAACTTGACATGAGTTAGAGCCATTTGGGAGGAAGACACCTCAACTGAGAGAGAAGGATCCCATCAAGATGGACCTGAGGATGTCTGTGGGGCTTTTTCTTGATTGGTGATATGGGTGGGCCCAGCTCACTAGGGGCAGTTCTGCCTCTGGGTAGGTGGTTCTGAGTTTATAAGAACCATAGAGAGCAAGCCAGTTAGCAGCACACCTCTATGGCCCCTGCATCAGTTCCTGCCTCGAGTTGGCATGTGTAAGATAACCCTTTCCTCCTCAAGTTGATTTTAGTTATGGTGTTTATTGAAGCAATGGAAACCCTAAGATACAATTGGAAAGATGGTTAACAGTTAAGGATGCTTGATGCCCTTTTAGAGAATCATAGTTCCATTCCCAGCATCCAAATCACGCAGCTTATAACTGTGGGTAATACCAGCTTTAGGGGCTGTAACACCTTCTTCTGCCTTCCAAGGATGTGTGCAAGTGCGTGCGCGCGCGCGCGCGCACACACACACACACACACACACACACACACACACACACACGTTTATTTTTTAAATAGGTGAATGACAGGCAGTGGTTGCACATGCCTTTAATTACAGCACTTGGGAGGCAGAAGCAGGCAGATCTTGGGGTGTGGCTCAGTGGTAGAGCCCCTGCCTAGAGTCCCCCAGTAAGGGGCTGGGGTGTGGCTCAGTGGTAGAGCACTTGCCTAGAATCCCCCAGTGAGGGACTGGGAATGTGGCTCAGTGGTAGAGCACCTGCCTAGAATCCCCCAGTGAGGGGCTGGGGTGTGGCTCAGTGGTAGAGCACCTGCCTAGAATCCCCCAGTGAGGGACTGGGAATGTGGCTCAGTGGTAGAGCACCTGCCTAGAATCCCCCAGTGAGGGGCTGGGGTGTGGCTCAGTGGTAGAGCACCTGTCTCACAGGTACAGGGTCCTAAGCGAACAAACAAATGAAACCCAAAGAGAATGAAAGATGAATTAAAACTATCTCAAAAAACCATTTCTTACCTATCAGATAGGCATAAATCCAAGAATACATGACTGCACAGGCTGTGGCATGGGGAAATAGACACTCTCTCATGTCGCCGGTGAAATGCAAAACAGTAGAACCATCCTGAATGAAAAATGATTTGGTTACTCTTATCAGAGTTACAGACATGTTCACTCCATGACCTGCGATCCCACTGCTGGGAATCTGCTCCAAAGACATCCCTGAGCGTGTGAGAAGTGATGTAGGAACAAGCTTATTCATCGCGAAGCTGTGAAGCCACGATTCATGCCAACAAAAAACCTGGCAGCATCCCAGTTGTTTTTGAAATGTGCATGGAAGGGTTGAACTAGAGTGTGGTCCAGCTGCTCTGTGGAATAGTATGCAGCTGTCTGGGATGAGGAGAGGAGGAGGAGGAGGAGGAGGAGGAGGAGGAGGAAATGGAGGAAGAAGAACCTTTCTTGGTATCAATGCCCAGTGGTTTCCCAGATATAGTATTTGGTAGGAGGAACAAAAACAATAGCCATGTATGCAAATAGATCTTGCTTTATTTGCATAACGAAATCCTGGAAGGAAAGACAAGAAACCAATTAACTGCTTCTCTAGGGAGCAGTGGACGGGCAGAAATGAGATTTCAGTGGATGTGTCTGTGTGTTAATAGCGATGTGGAGTCTGACCATGAAAGCATATTACATATTCAGGCTTCTATAGTGATACTAAAATTGGTGACCTGCTTGTCAGTAAACATAAATGTGCTTCCGGTATTTTCTGGCGACCTGTTTATCCCCAAATACCATCTTACATTTGTGGGAACTTACTTCTCAATTAGGGCAGAGGGTAATAGGAAACTATGGAACAGGTAAGTCACTAAAAACAAGAAAAAAAGAAAAATGTACAGTCTTGGGGCTAGGCCTTGAAAAGCCATTGGGCATCTGCAGGCTAGGGAGGTCATGGTCTTGGGTCAACATTAAATCTCTTGGGAGCTCAAGGCATCACGTATTTTCAAGTTCAATCCTGAGCATCTCACTTGGGGGTTCTGTCTACAGGGAAGACAGTTTGTGGTGTAATGAGGGGTGAGTAGAGTGGGAACAGAGGCCCTGAAAGAAGGCTCAACCAAGCTGCCAGAGCTGGCTTCCAGGCCCAAGCATCCCCTAGTTAATAAATTGGCCAGTGGCTAAGAAGCTCCACCCACCACCCTCTACCCCAACAAACGAGGCAACTCTGGCTTCTGTGAAGATCTGTCCTTACGCTCTCAGGAACAACTCGGATGAAAGAGATGACGTCAAAGGGATGCATCCAGGGGTTAGAGCGATATCTCAGCTGTTAGAAACTGTACTGCTCTTGTAAAAAACCCAGAGTTCAATTCCCAGTACCCACATCTGGCAGCTCCACATCTATAACTACAGCTCCTGTGCATCAGAGGCTTCCGGCCTGTGTGAGCACCTAGTCACATGCACATACCCATGCAGATACACACAGACACAAAAGACAAATAAACCTTCAGACAACATGTGCCACTCCATATCCTGCCTCGTTCAAGAAAACTTACTGATCCCGACAAGATGGCAAGATACGTCTCAGTCCTTCCATCTCAGTCAGTAACCTCTGACCTCAAGGTAGGACCCTCATCCAGCCACCCTTTCATCCAGCTATAACATGCAGTTGCCATGGGAAAGGTGTGAAGTCCCACACCTTCCCCAGGCCTGACATGCCATAGGAATTTCATAAATATTGACCTACTGTGTTCTAGGTTTAAATGCAGAGATTGGCTCCCTGCCCTGGAGAGGCTCATAATCCTGGGTAGCAGACAGAGACCGGGGCTGTCACAGTCACCGGAGATGGGTGAGAAGTTACTAACATCAAGAGAAATCCACAGGACATGCCACCATGCAAACTATGGAGCACTGTGCTTTCCAGCAATGTCTCCCTGGGGTGGGCAGGCCGGGTAGGAAAGGAGGGCTATGTGAATGCAACTTCCCACCACAGGTCTAGCTTTTACTGCCCGTGTTAAATGTGCGTTGGCTCATTCTCTACCCGCCCGGCGGCTTGCACACACCTGTACATGGAAGGTTGTAATTTTGTAGTCTGAATCACCGGGTGAGATCACACCCAAGTTACTGGCAGTCCGCTCCTTAGGGCGGGCTGGGCAGGCAGACGCCTTTGTCTTCCAATTTCAGAGTCTTTTATTGCTCTTTTAGTTGGAGGAGAAACACCCAAAGAGGCTGGAACTGGGAGCAGTGTTGTTCTCAATAAAAAGTCACGCAAAGCCACTGAGATCTGGGAGCCAGAGGAAGCCCTGGGTATTGATTTGAACTCACCTCTCAGCCTGCCTATGAAGAGCCCGAAATGAGGACTGCTTGGTGTATGAACTCAGGCATTCCATGGGCTGGGTATTAATTTCAGCTCTGGGAACAGCAGCTATGTGACACTGAGAAAATGACCTTCTCTTTCTGAGAATTCCTCCTTAACTATAGAATAGAATGATGTTGAGGTCTGAAGACTGAGGTATGATAGGAATTAACTGCTGCTTAGTAAACTAGGTCAACGTCAAGGTCAAAATGGACTTGTCTTCCTTCCCACTTCTGGTCAGTTCTTCAAATACTGGTACACAATCGTGCACAGAGTAGGTGTGCAAGGTAGCAGAAACTCATGGATCTGGGACAAGACACTTCATTCATTCTATAAATATTGACCTACTGTGTGTTAGGTTTGAGAGAAGAGATCGACTCCCTGCCCTGGAGGGGTTCCCAGTTCTGGGCAGCAGACATAGACCCGGGGCTGTCACAAGAGATGGGTGAAAAATTACCAACATCAAGTAAAATCCACAGGGCGTGGCCTCTCCCCATGTACTTCAGATAGGCCCTCGGGGTGCAAGTAATGATGCTTAGAGTGTGGGTAGACTCCCTGAGTGTGGGAGCTGGACAAGGGGGGAAGAGCCTGGGGAAGAAGAGACAATGTATCCAGAAAAGGTTTTTCAAGAAATGCTAGTGCTAAGACAGAAGAAGGGTAGAAGGGAAAGGGGGTCTAAGATGGATGGGCCAGAGCCAGTTCCTAAACAGACTTTGCATGAGGGTGTGGGGTTCCACCTTAACACAGAGGTATGAAGTGGGACTGGGGTGTGGCTTAGTTGTAGAGCACCTGCCTAGAACACCCTACTGAGGGGCTGGGGTGTGGCTCAGTGGTAGAGCACCTGCCTAGAATCCCCCAGTGAGGGGCTAAGGGCATTGCTCAGTGGTAGAGCATCTACCTAGAATCCCCCAGTGAGGGGCTAAGGGCATTGCTCAGTGGTAGAGCCCTGCCTAGAATCCCCCAGTGAGGGGCTGGGGTGTGGCTCAGTGGTAGAGCACCTGCCTAGAATCCCCCAGTGAGGGGCTGGGGTGTGGCTCAGTGGTA
>PVIH01025668.1:7174-20337 GCA_004025045.1 Sigmodon hispidus
CCTTCTTCCTCTCTCTCTCTCTCTCTCTCTCTCTCTCTCTCTCTCTCTCTCTCTCTCTCTCTCTCCTCTCTTGACCCTCTTCCTTCTTCTCCCCTTCTCTCCCTTGCTCTCATCTTGACAGAATCTCACACTCCAGCAAGCTTGTCTCAGCATTAACTATACAAGGTTGGCTAATTTCACACTCACAGTGATTTTACTGCAGCAACCTAAACTTGAAGATTTTATTAATGAGCCACTATATCTGTCCACGTTATAAACTTTCTATTGCTATAATTATTATTGTAAGGGCTGATTTAAACAAAAAACTACTATCACCATATTACTTGTGTTTTAATTAAATCAAATACTGCAAAACAAAATTTCTTATTCATATTTAGTGGTTTTTTAAATTCTCATTAAGTACTAATTCTATATGAGAAGTAAATAACAGGGAGGGAAAAAGGTAAATAAGAAAAGTTTCTTCAATATTCTGAAGGAGTTTTCACATAGTCATCATGAAACATTCTGAGATAGACACACACAAATACACACACACACACACGTATATCAGAAAGTTCCTGTTGAACCCAAATATTAACTTAAAATAAGCCTTGATATGATGACAGTGAATATATAAAACACCTGCCAGTTTCAGTGAGTGAGAATTGCAGTGACACACCATGTTAGCATAAGAAAAATCCAAATTTATCCAATAATCTTTACCACTAATTAAGTGTTCTCACTGAAAATCTGTAAAAACTGGTTTTAACATAGGTTTGCCAGTTTCTGTTTGGTGAAACATAACATCCTACACTAACAGAATGGTGGGCTAAATGGACCTGGACGCCCCTTTTATGAGGATGTCCAGTTGAAAATGAGCCAAGGGCTGAGTAAGATGCATTGTGTCTGAGATTTGTATAGGAGTCCTCAGATAGTCCCTGTTGCAAAAGTTTAGTTTCCACAATTTCTAAACACTATCATCTGGATGATCATTTGTTACTGAAAGAATAATAGGTTTTTATTTTTAAAATGTATTATTCTAAGACCAGATTTTAAAAAAAATCAATATTGCAATCTTCAAGACTTGCTTTCTAATTTGTTTGATTTCTACTTTAATATAATGAAATAAAGGAATTTTGTTTTTCCTGCATATTGATATATACTATAGAGCTTCTTCATAAATTAGTTCATGAAGCTGTTCTTGATCAAAGTAATGAACTCTCTATATACTTTATGATGGTCTAACAATGCTGTTAAAACTCAGTAATGTCTAATTAATTTTTATATGAGAATTTAAAATGACAAGTTAGCAGAAAGTAATGCTTCAATTAGAATTGGGAAAGGAAAATCTAACAATAAGTAATGGTTTTAGCCTCCTTCTCCCCTAAGTAGATTTTCTTTTTTTTTTTTAATTTTTGTTTGACCAGATGGTAGTGGAACAAGCTTTTATAGGTCAGGGCAACACAACACGGGTAAACACAATGAAACCCTGTCTCAAACAAACAAACAAACAAACAAAGAACAAAAACCATAAAATTCTTGCTTACACTACAAACTCAGTGCTTTCTGCTATCTCTCTGCCTCTGTCTCTTGTATTACCCCCTCTCCGAATTGGCTAATATTGAGAAGACTGATGACAAATTCTCATCATACACTTACAGCAGATATTTCTTCTCTTTTCTTTCCCTTCCCTCTTCTCCTCCTAGTTCCTCAAAGCCCCCAATCTTTGTCTAGACCTCTTCCATTTCTGTTCAGGAAAAGAGCAGTCTCCAGTGGATATTAACCAAACATGGCATAACAAGTTGCAGTAAGACTAAACCCCTCCCTCTGGCTCCAGCAATCCTTTCTCTCTTCTCCAGGATTCCCTGAGCTGGCCTGATGTTTGGCTGTGGTCTGTATGCTTTTTTAATCAGTTGTTAGAGGAACCCTCATGGATGACAATTGAGCTAGGCACTAATCTATGAGTGTAGCAGAATATTATTACCCATCATTACATTGATAATTCCCCCCTCTAATCATGTTCACTTCTATCTAGATCTCTGATTCATCCAGCTTGTGGGACCTAGTGCTCCAGAAGTGTCGGGGATGGTGGATACTCTCTTAGCATGGGTTTTAGGCTAGACTGGTCCTTGAGTGGACATTTTCTCAATCTCTAGGCCTCTCTTATCCTAACAAATCCCATAGGCAGGACAGCCTGTAGTTAGAAAGTTATATGGTGAGGTTGTTTGCTACTCCCTCCACTTAAAATCTTGACTGGTCACAAGAGACATATGTCTGTTATTGCTAGGAGTCTTAGCTAGGAGTCTTAGCTCAGACCATTCTTGTTGATTCCTGGGAGACTTATTTGCACCAGGTGTTTTACCTAAACCAGAAATGCCATCCCCCAGCATCTCCCCTGCCCATTGTGGCATTTCCACAATACTCTCTTCCCCCATGCTACACCTGCTCCCAACCTGATGGTAATGTTCTCATGACCATCTTTCAGAAGTTTATTTACAAAATCTCTTCTATTTCTTACCTAATCTCTTTAAGTCTATAGATTGTAGCATAGCTATCCAATATCTTACAGCTAATATCCATTTATGACTGGGTACATAACATGTTTATCTATCTGAGCCTTGATTAAATAACTCAGGATAATTTTTTTCTGATTCCACCCATTTGCTTTCAAATATCTAAATTCGTTATTTTTAACAGCTGAGTAATACTCCATTATGTAAATGCACCACATTTTCTTGATTCATTCCTCTGTCAAGCAGACATTTAGGTTGCTTCCAGGTTCTGGATATTACAATAAAGCTATTATGAACATAGTTGTGCAAGTGTCCTTGTGGTATGATTGAGCATCCTTTAGGTATATTCCTAAGAGTAGTATAGCTGGATCTTGAGGTCCATTAATTCTAAGATTTCTGAGAAATTTCCATAGTAATTTCCATATTGGCTGTACAAGTTTACCCTCCCAGTAGCAACATAAAAGTGTTCCCCTTATTTATGTTCTCTACACTGTTGGAGAGTGGCTTTTCTGGGGTCTCTAGGTCCACTCTGGCCTCTGGTAAAGCTGGCTATGCTGTGGGTCCTAGTATGAAGCCCAGGGAAGAGGACAGAGTCTGACTCTTAGGGCATTTGCTCATAGTAAAACTCAGTTTTATATCTTTATTTTTTCAGCAGTGGTTGCATGAAGGTTAGTAAACTTACCTAAGTTTCTGTAAATAGGAGATTTCTCTTTCTACGAATTCAAAGTTTTGTTTGGGAAGTGTTACATTACATTTTAATCACAATTTCTTTTCATATAATATTTTTCATAGGAAGTTTACTGTACATATAAACTAGTAGTAAGTATGAATGGTAAAAATCTACCTCTTTTTTAAATGATAAAAGGCAGATATTAGAAATTTTCAGTATACCTTTTGGCAAAATGATTATAATACACATTTGACATTACAGATGTTGATATAGATATAAATGTGCTTTGATTTCAGAGTAAACTCTAAGCTGGACATACTCTAAAATTTGTATAAATCATCCCTGTAACTAAATATATGTGATTAAAAGAATTTTCTCATTTATATTTTATATTAATCTTCAGTACCTTGTACCACATCAGATCACCATGATCAAAATCTTATGACTACAAAATGATTTGTTGGCCAGTGAGTTACTGCAGAATTTAAACATGGGTTGCTGCCAATGCTCATGTTTGCTCTTCCAGAACTTGGCAGCAAAATCCTGTTCTTGAAGACACCACATACTTGAGTCAGAATGTAAAGAAATCTAGTTGCTACTAACCTGGAAACCTCATCCCTAATGGACAGCTTTCATAGAATTGGAAGGTGTTATACATGAGGAGAAAATCTATCCTGCTATAAACACTTCAAGCTACAGTGAAATAACTGGGATGATATGTCTACTGTACAATAATGACACAATATTTTGGGAGTGAACAACCACTTTCTGATTGGATTTAAGGTCTATTCCAAGCTGAAATGTGTATCTGGCAAAACACTGACAAGTTACAGTCCCCAGAGAAAAACTTGCTATTATTACTTTGATAAGTAGACATAGTATCAACTAGATTTAAAATGATAAATACCAAGGAATAGTAGATTTCTCAGCCCTCATCAAAGAGGTCTCTTTTTGCAACTCCTGTCACAGAATAGTGGTGGAAGTATTTTAAGAGTCAAAATTAGTGGGTGACGACAAGGAAATCACTGTTTTCTGGACACAGGAGGGAAGCTGTCCATAAGAATTCAAAACAGTTAATTGAGAAAGTTTATGATTAAGATTTTTGCAAGCTCAATCTCGAATCAGAAAACATTAGTGGAATTAGGCATGAAGCCCCATCCCTAGATAAGAAGTTATTGGCAATTTATAAAGCTGGGAAAGGAACAGTAATATTGTGCCTGGTGAGGTGGAACTAGCTCCAAAGGAATGTGACACACGGCAGTGCCAAGTTTACTTGATGTCTTTAAAAAAACACAACAACCTCCACACATACACACATGCACAAAGTTCAGTGTGTAGGGAAGGGGAGTGGTTCTGGGAGAAGTCGGAGGAGATGATGAGTATGATCAAAATACATCTTAGGAAGTTCTCAAAGACCTTAAAAAGTGAGAAAAATATTTGTTATTACTATATGTGTTGCTGGCACATTTGAAAGCTCCTTTCTCTCCCCCCTCCACTCTCCCCATCTCTTCCTCTCTGTCTCTCTGTCTCTGTCTCTGTCTCTGTGTGTGTGTGTGTGTGTGTGTGTGTGTGTGTGTGTGTGATGGCATATGTAGAGACATGTTTAACATGGTCTAAGTATGAAGGTCAGGCGACACTGACACACTCTGGGACATTTTTGTTTTTATTTATTTTCGGGGATGAAATATAGGTCAGCGAGCTTGAGAATCAAGTACTTTTACCCACTGAAGTATCTCTTTCAATCCACTACTGATAATGACTGTTCTTTCAATGTTCTATTTTCCATGTTTTAGCATATGAGGGATAAGACAAAATAATGTAGACGTTGAATTATAAATAGCTGTCTCCCTTATTGTTATGCTTAACAGCTTCACCTGTCATTTCTCCTAATCTTATTGTTAATTGTATTAGGTTTATAATTTAAGTCTGGATAAAAAAATAATCAATTAAAGCTAAATCTCCAGGGATGCTTAATATAATATCTACTTCATTATACCATCATCATATAAAATGTATACATAAACACACACACATATATATGAATAGGTGCTGATGAACACAACAAAGTGGAGCAATAGTTTTGATGGTGATCAAGAAATTGATTAATAAATGACATCATTACTAACAGCCATCAGTTGGAGACATAAAAGTCATCCTACTTTTTTTCCATTAAATAAAAATATGTTGGAGTGAGTAAATGTTCTCATGTAGACTTTAACAGCTACAGTACTAAATATCCCAATTTTCACTACTGACATAGAGATGAGATTGACTGACAAAACTCCTAAATTACACTATGAACAAGGGTTATGAAATGTTCCATCCTTATCCTAGGAAATAGGATTGTCTTTGAGCATGGCAATGTATATCTTAAAGGTTAAAGGTAAAATATTACTCAGTTTATGCAGAAGGGGGATAAAAAATATCCAGGCCAAAGAACTACAAACAAATATAGAATGCTGACTGACAATGGGAGACATGTTTTCTCTAGGAACAGGCACATCACTTGGTTAGCAAATACCAAATTATCACATCACTTGTGTGTGTGTAAATATGTGTATATGTGTATGTGTTTGCATGTGTGTATGTGCTTGTGCATGTATGTGTGCATGTAATAATAATTAAAGCAAAAACAAAAGAGACCAAGCAGGATTATGTGGATGGTTTGTAGAGTGTGAAGGGATAGAATAAGTAGTGCAATTATATGATAATCTCAACAACTAATAGAAAAAAGAAAAAGGGACACAGATTTTTTCCTCCTCTGCTTATGAAAATTAACCCTTATTAACTATCAAATTAATGTGGTACAGTACTAACCACACAAGTACCAGTTTACATTTGTGGTACTAGTTCAATATTATTTGTAAATCTAAGAAGAATCCTCAAATCATTTTCCAAGTTTTCAAGAGCATTGGTTTGAGAAGTCCTAATAGTTCCAGTTTATCCACACACAAAAATATATTTATTTCTGCATTGACTTTCTACTCAGCTTCTGTTCTTTAAAATATTACCACTAATTACTCCTTCCAACTCCTTAAATGCTGGTTAAAAAATTGTTTAAATGAGGTAGCAAAACTTCTTGGATTCTCAGAGCCAAAGCAAAAAACATTCACTTATATTTTAACAAACACTGAATTTACAAGATTAATATGTATGAAAATGAACTTAATATCAACCCTTTCAGAATTTTTTGACTATTTGTCATCTCAAATTTAGATAAACATATTGATTCAGTTGTTTACTCAAGAATAATAGAATTCTGTCTCTCACACACGTAGATGATAGATAAATAGGTAGATAGATAAATAGATAGATAGATGTACCTCTGATTGATCCATCTGTCATATATCCATCTCTCCTGTCATTTGTGCTGCTATATTGATACAATAGCCTATATATAAAAAATAAGTTATATAATTTCTGGACATATTGCATCAGTGGTTGCTAAGTAACTCCAGTTCAAAGATCATCTAAAGAATATTATGATTTCTAATTCTTTTCAGGAATGTGTCTGCTTTGTTAGCTGCACAAATGAAATAAAGTAGTAACTCACTAGTTCCAGTGGTTAGCAATATACTTATCATGTGTTTAGGTTCTCTGGTAATCTGTCTAAATATTTTTCTACTTAGTGTAGTTCATAATTATTTTTACTAAATTCTGATGTCTTATTTTATTCAGAAGTTCTTCAACAGATATGTGATTGGCAAATATTCTCACACCTCCCTCATACACTGTAACTCTCTTTTGTACAAATTCCCCAATGGCTTCCACAACTTTTTCTTCTGTATGACTCAGTGAGCTCAATTGGAGTTTCTTGTCAAGCTTCAGTGGAGGCTATTTACAGGAACACGTGACTATACGACTGAGGAAAATGATACCACCTTCCCTGAGAACCATTAACTGTCAATTTTCCCTCCAGAGAGTAGGTGACCTCATGAGCCTCTAATACACGATGAAATGTCAATGTGCCCAATGTTGTGCAGAAAGCCACAGCCGCTACCATTGTTTTGTTCAACAAAAAACTTGAAATCTAAATTGCCATTTAGATGTTTACTGTGACATCTGTGCTCTTGGCATTTGATTCATGCAATATTTACCTAAAAGTCACAGACATTTATTCAGATCTTTTACTCTAGAAATTTACTAGTTTTACATTTACAAGTTTGTCTTAAATAAAGTTGGATATAATTTAATGTATGACTACAGTTCATCTGTAACATTTACAAAACAAAATCAAACAAGAATTATAAAAGCTACTAGGATACAATGAGTTTGCAGACATTAAGTTTAGGCAATTGGTTATATGTATATCAATGTTTTTCATATTCATTTGATTTGTTGGTAGTAGAATTGAATTCATAACCTCATTATGCCAGGCTTTAACACTGAACAATATTTTCTACCCTTTTCTATACCTTCGGTTAGAAATTTTCTCTCTGAATTGTTTAGACCAGCCTTAATCTTGCTCTATTGTCCATGTTGCCTGTGAACTATAAACTTCCTGTGGTAGGTACAAAGTTGTTATTACTATAGGCCCAGAATTATTATTAAATTGTATGGGTGATAAACTTGTTTGTTTAATTTCAGTTAGTAGCCCCTGCTGCTGTTTAAACCTTAGAAATCACAAGGGGGCATTCTTTCATTAACTGCACTCTGATAAAGGATAATGATTTCAGAAGGCTATTTTTTTATTTAATATCACATTCAGGTTTATTTTGGGATGACTCTGTCAAATGACTGGATGAATATTTGCCATGTCTGGTAATTGATTTTGTATCTACTAGGGTTGTTGTTAGATATTTTATGGTTCTTAGATGGAGTCCTAACACCCTGTGTTATAACTTAATATAAATAATTTGAATACTTGTAAAATACATGCACACATATATACATATGTGTATATATGTAATTTCTTCATTGCTTCCAAAATCACCCCAGTATACTTTATCCCTTGTCTTTAATTCTATCCTGCCTCCCCTAAGTTCAATACTCATCACTTTTTTTCAGTCTTTGCTTGTGGTACGTGTTTTCTATGGCCCTCCCTTTACAGCTTTCCACCCACACACCATGTGTCCATCTTACTCCTGAATTTTCCAATGGCTTGTGTACATTTTATGTCTGAATCAGAAGTTATTTTAATATACATTATAAAAGTACCAATGATAAACTTGTATTACTGTAAACAGTTGCTATTATCCGTTCCAAAACTCAAATCATGAATGTAAATGTAATAAAATGAGACAAGAAATAACTTTTTCTCTACAATGAATATTTCAACTATAGCCAAAAATTTAATATTGTACTTTTCAAATATAATCATGGATTGTTTGGGTATGTCTGTTTTAGTGTCAGATATTGGGATTGCTCTATGCTCAGTGCCCTGCAAGTTCCCTTTAGGGGAATGAATAAGATTACATAGAGACAACCCAATCTCTGAAGACTAGTTGAAACAAGCAAGTACAACTTTATTGAGGGAGGGGAAAGCCTTAAATTCCCTGCTCCCAGTGGAAAGGGCTTTGATTTGCTGGTATCTGTGGCTGTGATGTGGAGGTGTCTTCCTGGTCTAGGTCACCTTGTTTCAGGACCCTGCCCTTGCTGTTACGGCCCCAGGCAGACTCTGGATTGGCTTACTGTGTAGTGTCTCTAGGTCTCTAAGGCCTATACATTCTACAATATGTTTTTTCTATAGATAAAGAGTTTTACTAGGAAACAAACAACATAAATAAATATAGTAAAATATTTATTAAAAAATTTTATAGAATAACATCATAAGTTAACTTGATTTAATTTCCCTGTTTGGGAAACATCCACTTGATGTATAGATTTTTCTCATTTTTTCATATTACTCTGATTGTGCTATACACTAAAGATTGAAATATATGATCAGCTGGATTTGAGGCAATTGAATCCCAGCTTTTTGGGTAACCACATGATTTCCACAGTGACTGTACAAGTTTGCACTTTCATCAACAAATGATGAGTGTTACCATTTTTATTGATCTTATCAATTCAGGCAGATAGAATCTCCAAGTAGTTTTGATTCTCATTTTTCTGACATCTAAGGATGTTGAACATTTCTTTAAGTGTTTCTGAGCCATTGAGTTTCCTCTATTGAGAACTGTTTAGATCTGTATTCCATTTTATTTAAGTTATTTGTTTTTATTGCTATCTAGTTTCTTGAGTTCTTTATATATTTTGGGTACTAGTCCTCTATTAGACATGAAGTCAATAAAAATGTTTTTCAGTTACTTAGGGCGCTGCTTTGTCTGAATGACAGTGTCCTTTGCCTTAAAATATCCTTTTAGTTTTCTGGGGTCCTGTTCACTAAATGTTGATCTTAGTGTCTATGCTAAGAGGGATCTGTTCAGATAGTCTTCTCCTGTGCCAATGAGTTCAAGATTATTCCCCATTTTCACTTTTATCAGGTTCAGTGCATCTGGTTTTATGTTGAGGCCTTTGATCCACATGGACTTGAGTTTGTGTAGGCTTATAAGTATGGATCTATTTGCATTCATCTTCATACAAATGTTCAGCTGACAAGCATCATTTATTTAGGATGATGTCTTTTTTCAATGTGTAGTTTTTACTTTTGTATTTTTAAAAAATGTGTCCATAAGTATGTAAACTCATGCCTGGGTCCTCAATTTTATTCCATTGATCAATATGCTTGTTTTTATGCCAATATCACACTGTGCTTATTATATCTTTGCATTATAACTAAAAAATCAGGGATGGCAAGACCCCTCTTAATTTTTATTATTATTGTTTGTGGTATTTTTGCTGTTCTGGAACTTTTTGCTTTTTTGTTTAATTGGTTGGTTTCTAATATAAAAATGAGTTTTGTCCTTCAAGGTACAGAATTGTGTTGAAGTTTTGATGGGAATTGCATTGAATCTGTAGATATCTTTTGGTATGATGATCTTTTCACTATGTTAATCATACCAATTCATGAGCATGGGGCATCTTTTCATCTTTTGATATCTTCTTCAATTTCTTCCCCCAAAGATTTGAAGATTTTATCATTCAAATTTTTTTCTGTGGTTGGTTTATTACCCCAAGATATTTTATTGTTTGAGGCTATTGTGAAATATACCAAAAATATGCTTCACACTACCACAAGAACACTTACACAGTCATGTCCATTGTGGCTTTATTCACAATAGCCAGAAACTGAAAACACCTAGATAATCCTCAACATAAGAATAAATTTTTAAAATGTGGTATTTTTACACAGTTGAATATTACTCAACTCTTAAAAAATGCCATCATGAAACTTTCAGGCAAATAGATAGAACTAGAAAAAAGTCATGCTAAGTATGGTAACTCAGACTCAGAAATATAAATATTGTTATGTATTCACTTATATGAGGATATTAGCTATTAAATAAATGATAATCAAGAAATAACTCACAGTCCTCAAATGATCAAATATAGAGGAAGAAAAGAGAGGGGCATATGGATAGATTCTCTGAGGGGGAAAATAGAATAGATTTTATGGGTAGACTTGGGGGGAGAGATGAGAACAGAAGAATCAGGTATGGAGAAGAGACAAAATGGGTTGGAAGGTAGGAATGTGGTGGAAAGAAACAGAATTGAGGTGCATTTGGAGGGTGGTGCAGAAACCTAGTGCAGTGGAAACTTGTATTTTTAAAAGTACAAAAGTCAGAGCTACACATTGAAAAAAGGCATCATCCCAAACAAATGATGCTTGTCAGCTGAATATTTGTATGAAGATGAATGCAAATAGATCCATACTTATAACCCTTCATGAAGTATATGAAGGTATTCCTAAAAACACTGAGGGAGACAGAGTCCCAATTGGCTATTTTTTGTCACCTAATGAAACCTCTGGTACTTATACTGGGTCATATACATTAGAATTGTTGGCCAAAGGAGTTCGAAGGATATCTCCAAACAACCCAAAGCAATGAATTGCCTTCCACAAAGGAACAGCAGGGTCGATTTTTGAAGACAACACCTACATAACTGTTTCAACATGAAACAGTTGTGATGCCTCCATAGAACTTTCACCTTCATTTTCAGGTTATTGGTACAGGAAGGTACTCTATGCACTACTGAAAGAGAAAGGTAAACACCAACACAGGCACAAAACCTTTGACCTAAAAATCTATGTGTCTGAAAAGTGGTACCACAGAGCTTTTGAAAGTAAGCAATCAATGTCTGGTTTTACATATGGCTCACTCCACAGTATAATAAAACTAATACAGAACACTGCTTGAGAGACCAAAAACAGACCAGAAACCCAGGAGACATATGATAATACCAAATTTGACTAGTCGAAAAAACAAGAGTTAAAAAAGTAACAATTAAATGACTCCTAATGATATTCTTCTATACTCATATATCAGTGTCTTATTCATCTATCATCAGCGAAAATTCCTCCTGCAGCATATGGGAATGAGAAAGAGACCATCAGACAGACATTATTCAAAGAGAGAGACAATGTAACACACAGTTGTAAATGAGATGTCTCTATCAAGTACTTCCCTGAGAGTACAGGGTTCTCCCACACAGAAAAAGGCAGAAAGAGTATAATAGCCAAAGGGTATAGAAGACATCAGAAGAACAAGGCTGTCTAAATCAACTGAGCAAATCTCATATAACTTACAGAGACTGAAGAAGCAAATACAAGGCATACATGGTCTGCTCTGCATTTATAGTTTAGCCTCCATTTAGTATTTTGGGGGACTCTTGAATTTGAGAATGAATGAGTCTCTGATTTTCTTGGGGCAATTTTTCTTGTCAATCTTTGATGTATTTTTTGCTTTATAATAAATATAAATATAAAATTATATTTATTAGTATCCTCTGAATCTTTGTCCAGTGGCTATCGTATTATTTTATTTCACACTTCTGTTGAAGCTCTTTGTTCCTCAAGTAAGTTTATTTGCAATTCAACATTGTTTTGCTACATAGTTTTGCTGTTAAATATGAACAAAATAAATCAATTACTAGGGATTTTCTAGTAAATATGTTCACAATTGTATCAAGGGTTAAACTGAGTGTGTATAAAATGTAATCAAAAAAGTTTCCTAAGGTCTGGATCCTTTCAAATGAAATCATGATGCTTAATTCAAGAGATGGATAATTATTTCCACAATTAAGAGCAAAAAATTAATATGTAAAATGAACATTAGTGGTCTCTAATTTCCCTTAATATCAATGGACTCAACTCTCCTATAAAAAGTCACACACTAACAAGATGGATACAAAAGCAAAAGCCATCCTTCTGTTGCCTACAAGAAACACACCTCAACCTCAAGGACACACACAGGCTTAGAATAAAGGGTTGGGAAAAGATTTTGCAGTCAAATGGTCTTAAGAAACAAGCGGGGGATGCAATCCTAATATCTAACAAAGAGGCCTTTATCCCAGTCTGGGAGGGAGAGTTCAGCTCCCATTGTTGCTGGTTCCACTTCCAGGACCCAGCGCTGGCTGCAGAATCCCAGCGCTCTCTGGGGCAGGGGCAGGTGGACGCTGTCCCTGACCACTTCCACGGCTCCTGCTGAGGGAAACCCCGCCATGACCTCGAACTGAGAAAAGCAACTGCTGGGGTCTCCGAGGGGCGGATTCGGACCCCGCACAGAGGTCAGGAGGGGGCTAGAGGCCTCAGTGCCTTTAGCCCAGCCTGGGAGGGAGAGTTCAGCTCCCATTGTTGCTGGTTCCACTTCCGGGACCCGGCGCTGGCTGCAGAATCCCAGCGCTCTCTGGGGCAGGGGCAGGTGGACGCTGTCCCTGACCACTTCCACGGCTCCCGCTGAGGGAAACGCCGCCAGGACCACGAACTGAGCGAACCAACTGTAGGGGTCTCTGAAAGACAGAATCAGACCCTGACCAGAAAGGTGACAGGAGGCATACAAACCCGAGTGCCACAACTGACCAGGACCCATCTAATCGTGAACCACTGAAGCCATGGGCAAACGTCAGTGCAAAAAATTACATAATACTACAAAGGACAGCATGGTAACTCCAGAAGAGAG